>JAEUWP010000599.1:0-252975 GCA_018524725.1 Podaxis mareebaensis | reverse complement strand
CTATTTTATATTTCACTTCACATTATCTCTTTTATTTGTTATATTCTATAGTAATCCATTTGCTGCCCCATCACCGGGCATTGGTGACATGCTTATGCCATGGTGCCGATGCAGTACATGCTGACCTCATGTATTGCTGATTGGTTCCAACTACATTCAGCCATTATCGTACACTCTTTACAATGGCCATCCTTGATGACTTTTGGCTCTCAAACTTAGAATGTAAAGCATCAGCTTATCAATACTTCCAGAAGCTTCATCATCTCACATTCCCAATGGACCCATCCAAAATGCCCAATTTGTACCAGGAGCTACTTCGAATGTCAAGACTTTGGCAGTGGTTGAAAAAGAAGAAATGGGCCAGCCATGGTCATAAATCTGGCATGCAGGCATTGGAAGTGCCGGGTGAGCTTGCAATATTTTGTCCGGCATGCCCTCAACCCAGTATCAACCTGGCTGAAAATTGGAAGGAAGATCCCCAATGGTGAGGATGTTCTTGATACATGTTATTCACCAGCCTTAACTTCACTTCAGTTGGGTGTACCAGTGCTTCTTTGTTGCTGATGGCAACATGAAAGCAGATCATGTTTGGCAGACATATACATTGGACATATGGCTTTCCAAGGGGACAGGAATGTTTTCCACCCGTGAACAGTATCATAAATTTTTGGAGGCGGCTGTGGAGCATCTTACCATGCATGCCCACTCTCTGTGTGCTGGGGCAGTAGTGCCAGTGGGGTGATTTCTTGTGATTGATGCTTGAAAACAGAAAGCACCTTGTCAGGCCAAATTCCATGCAGTTGACCTTGCAATGCATGGCTCCAAGGCATGCAATATAACAGGCATTGTGGGCATCGCATGTGCCCGGCATGGTTGTTTTGTGCTGAATGCCATTGCTGACCTCTTCAAGGGTGAACAGCAAAAAAACATTGATTGGGTGCTCTTACAGGCACTAAAGACCACAAATATGGACCCAGAACAAGGTGCTATGCTGATCTATGATATCACCTGCCAATACTTCATTCATCTCCAGGATTGCATCGGGCATTTATTGCCAGATCAGCTAAAGCTTGATAAGGGCATCAGCATGTTCCACATCCATGGCCACAAGGAAGAATGCCTCTTCCAGTATGTGACGTCATTCATCCCATATACAGGTGTAACAGTTGGGGAGATTCTTGAAATGTTGTGGTCAAATCTCAATGCAATCACCCCCACTGTGTGGACAGCAACTCTGGCCACTTGTGCTGAGACAATTGATGATCATGCAAATGACTCAAATTTCAAAAAGCTTTTGGTGATAGGTGTAAACTTTTTTGCACCAAGTGCCAACAATATACTTATGCTTCATGTTAGTCACAGTACTATGCAATCATCATCAGGATGCATCAGCCATGACACTTGACTCAGGGACTTATTTCTTAAAAATCACTGGGTCTAGCCGACTAGAGGACTGGGCAAAATGGGAATGGGATATTGTCAAAGCTGAGCAGTGCCAGTTCAATAACCCAGCAGCAATGGACATACTACGTGCCAAAAGTGTGCCAGCCTCTACCAGTCCCATGATGCAAGACCTGAACCCAGGGAGTATGGATGCTGAACAGTGGCTTGAGATGGTCCTTGATACTGAAGAGAAACAGTAAGTGGCAACCTTAGTAGCTATTTAGGAAATGTGCTCAGGCATTGCAGAACCAAATTCCAATATATCTTGGACCATTTCCAGGACATAGCTCAGGGAACTACATCTGAGGAGCTCCATCAAATGTCAGAGGCTCTCCATGTGCAGCTTGCTACACTGGAGCAAATGCAACACAAGGTCACTGGTCAACCTGGACATACCTATGACATTGACCCAAATATGGAGGAGGTCCCACTGCTTGATGTCATTGAAGACAATAATGCTGAAGAAGAGACAGATGGTGAAAGCACTGATATGGCGCTTCCAGCACTGGCAATACCCTTCTCACCTGCTCGATCGTTGGCCTCAACATTACCAATCCCAATGCCCTCAACAAGCAGGGCTCTGCGAGATATGTATAGAGAGCTTAAACTTGCCTTGCACAAGGAAAGGGCTAACCGGCATCTCTCTGCACTTTGGCAATTGATCACAGAAAAATCATTCCAATACTCCCATGTCATCCATGTCACTCCTCAGAAGAGCCTTAAAACATGCTCATGTGCAGAGATTGCAAAACTTAACAAGAAGATTTCATTTCATTGCCAGTCATACAACAAGTGCTGATCAGCACTCCTCTGTCTCCAACCAGATCCGGCGACACAGGCAGCGTTTCGGCCACTTGCATGGGAGGATGTCAAAGCTAGCATGGCATTGCTTGACCCAAACTGGCTGGGTTCAACTACAATCCATCTTTCCTGGATATGGCAACATGGGCCAGGTGCCAGTTCGGCCTCCCCTGGTGCTGTCCACAAATGTAAGTCTGGTGATCACTGCTTTATCTGTGCCTCAGCATTATGTCTCATCTATCTGACAGTTCAACAGGTCCATTATTTACATGCCTGAGCTAGGAAAATGCATTGGGAAGAAGAAGTGACACTTGTCCAGTATGAGATGGAGTGGGTAGTTTGTTTCTTTCTTTTCAACTGGTCCCTCTGGGAAAAGAGGAAGATGTTGGTGGTATCTCCAGGACCAGCAGCCTATGCTGCACGTAAATCAGCAATGTGGCAAGGCATGGCTCACAAAGCTGATGCTGCATTTGCTCAGACCAATGACCAATATGTAATCCAATGTTCCAGCACTTGACTTTGGACCCATCAATAATGCTATGGATAAGCTTATATAGATTTTCGTTATGTCATCGTGTATATCCTGAACCAATCTTATCCATCTTTGCTTCCTGCTCCCATGCCTTCCATTCCCCAACCCACTGCAACAGAACCACCGGCTGACCTTGACTCAAGGCTACTTGTCCAATACTTTGAATCTCACCTTCATGCCATCCTACTTCACAGGCAAAATACAAGAGATTACGAAAGGGCGGAATGGCTTGAAAAAGGCCTTATCAAGGAATATGTGAGTTCAACATTATCACTAAATTATCCTGCAACCTGTTAGTTGATGTGAATACAGTATTTTGTGATGTCCTGGTTTGGAATGGAAGCCATCAGGGGTCGTCAGGTAGTCTCGGTTCCAGCAGTCATCCACACTCTTGCCTCAGCCATTAACCACTGGGAACAGTGCTTGGTATTTGACTGGCACCTTCAACATGTCTTGGATGCCAGTGATATTATTGCCTTCCCCCTTGGCACTGTAACTGAATACTTAAAGGACTGGTGGCACAAGAGGTGGTCACCTCCAGACTCATTCTTCCTTGACTTCACATCATTGCCGGAGTGCCTGTTGTTTCACCAGCAACAACTAGCGAAGGAACACAGCCAACTGGCACCTCCCCTGGACCTCACAGACCACACTGATGAGATTCCCACAGCTCATATACCACTGAGTTGTGAGGCATGCACTCTTTACCAGGGGGTAGCAATGGATGCTCTTTGGCACCTCCAGGCATTGCAACATCAAATCCGGCATGTTGGCACTGAATACCAGGAGAAATGGCAGTTAACGATGTGCTGTGTATCCAGCTTTAACCAATTGTATGAGAAGGCTGTCAGCAAAGAAGCTGAAAACTCTGCCCAGGGATATGAGGCATGGGGCACTGTCCCTGAGTCTTCAACATCACAATCGATGCTGGCAGGAGCTCCTTCAGCATCAACTCCAGCTACTGGGCACACACAGACTTCCAAGGGCAAAGGAAAGGCAGCCAAGCCTCCTGTCAAGGTATCCAAGCATGATCTCATTAGGTTTATCCGGGAACATTCTGAAGCTGAGAGAGATCACGTTGCCCCACACCCATCCCTCAAATGGACCTGGGGAATCAACCTGACTACTGATGATATCTCTGGGATGCAGCACACTGGTGGCAACAATTTTGAAATTCCACACACTGGCTATGATGCTCCCCTGCCTTGGGGACACTTCACTGGTACATACTATTCCGGCCAACCTTCTCACTCAGCCACCCTGGCACCGGTGCCTGACTTGTCCGTTAATGTGGCCTCTCCCTTGCTGGAACTAACATCTGCTGATGTCCCAGACCATTTCTGCCTCAGGCCCCTGTGCCACCACGCCTCATCTTCTGCTGGTTGGTTTCCTCTGTCCTTGCCTGATGCAGATCTCGCCACAATCAATGCTCCCAATGCTGGTGCCAATGCCCAAGTCCATATGCTGGTCACTCCCGGCACCCAAGCCAGTGTCCATGCAAGTGCCAGCTCAGCCCAACTGTCACCACCTTCACCCTCTGTTGTTCTCACTGCCCTCCACACATGTGCTGCAAGTGACTCATCAGGTGTCTTGCCAACATCTCCCTGTACCTTTGCTGCTATCAATGCTGCAGCCGATACCTCTCCTGAATCTCGCAGTTCCAGCAGTGAAGTTTCCATCCCTTCCATCACACACATTCATTGGGCCTTAGTGGATATGTCTCTGGATGACGATGGTTCTCATGCCGGATTGCCTCATGATGTGCCAGTTGCTGGTTTGTTATCCCCTCTGCTTGCTCTCTTTTCCTTACAACTTATGCTCTTATTTGCAGCTGTTCACCAGGCTCTTTTGGCTATCTCCTCCGATGATGAAAGCTCCCACTCTGACTCACAACCCGATATGCCAAATGCCAGTAACCCACCCTCTCTCACTTTGTTTTTGCATGGTTCACCTCACCAACCCCACACCTAGCTGCAGATATCCATAGGGCACTTTTAGAGATGTCCTCCAATGCTGAAAGCTCCCCTTATACCTTGCATGCCAATATGCCAGAGGCCAGTAAATCACTCTCACTCATTTTATTTTCATCTTTTTTCACCTGACAGCCCATGTACCTATCTACAGATGTTCACAGGGCACTTTTAGAGATGTCCTCTGGCACAGAAAGCTCCCCCACCCAGGTAACTGATTATTTGCTGGATGCCAGTATGTTTCCATACACTTTTACTTTCTTCCTATGTGACTCAGACATCTACAGACTCTAGTGATGGTCCATCTGTCCCAGATGTGACAGATATTCACCACATTCTCTTAATCATGCCAGACTCTGATGATGACATGGAGGCTGGTCTGTCTGGCACAACTAGGGCACCAGGGCCTTACACTGCAGCTGACTTTGACAACTATCTGGGGCCAGATGACTATGTGACATTCACTGACTAATGTAATCATTCTGCACATAATCTCTTGACTGTAACATTTTGCATGTAATCACTCCCTATTTGCGAACATATTTTCTCAACTTCCCACTTCTCCTCTCAGAGTGAAGAGCCGGTCAGCTTCCAGCTCACTCCTGGTGCCGGAACTGTGGTGCCTGTTTACCTGTCCAAACCTGTTATATGGCCAGTGGGCCCACCGGTCCTGTCTCACTTGTTACATTGTATGGCTTCACTAGAGTGAGTCACTCACTACACTGTAGGTTGACTATGTGGTGCAAGATTATCAGAAGCTCAACAGCATCACAATCAAGGACAAGACACCACTACCACTAATCGGAGAAATCATTGACAAACTAAAAGATGCCAAGTACTTCAACAAGCTAGACATCATCTGGGGATACAACAACATACACATCAAGGAGGGAGACAAGTGGAAAGCAGCATTCCTAACAAATGAAGGACTATTCGAACCCACAGTCATGTTTTTTGGTCTATGCAACTCCCCAGGCACATTCCAGAGAATGATGAACACAGTTTTCCAAGAACTACTACAAGAAGGAGTATTGGTCAACTACATGGATGACTTTGTCATCCCAGGCAGAATGGAACAAGAACTTGAAGAACAAACAATATGATTCTTGAAGATAGCTGACAAGCACAAGCTCTACTTCAAATGATCCAAATGCATATTCAACATGAAGGAAGTGCCAATATTGGGAATGGTAGTAGGGGACAGAAAGGTCAAGATGGAAGAAGAGAAGGTAGCAGCAGTTAGAAACTGGCCTACCCCAACCACAGTCAAGGATGTTGAAAGCTTCCTAGGTTTTGCAAACTTCTACTGGCAATTCATCAAGGGCTTCAGTGACATTGCAGGACCGCTACACAAGCTGAAAGGAGGTCAACCATGGGAATGGGGAGAAACACAGCAAAAGGCATTCGAAGAACTAAAATGATGAATAACGGAAGAACCAGTATTAGCACTCCCACAAGATAACAGAAAATTCAGAGTGGAAGTTGATGCATTGAAATACACCATCGGAGGAGTCCTATCACAAGAACAGGGAGGAAAATGGCACCCCATCACATTTCTATCCAGAACACTATCACCAGCAGAATGCAACTATGAGATATATGACAGAGAACTCCTTGCAATCGTTGAAGCACTAAAGACATGGAGACAGTATCTACTTGAAGTAAGGGAACTGTTCGAAGTCTGGACCAATCACAAAAACCTGGAATACTTCTGATCCCCATGATGAGTAAATGCAAGGCAAATGTGATGGCATCTGAGGCTACAGGAATACAACTTTACACTGAAACACATACCGGGAAAGACGAACACCAAAGCTGACATCCTATCGTGAATCATGCACTTCAATGAAATGGAAGAAGACAAGGAAGTTACAATACTCAAAGATGCACTATTCCAATGACGAGTCCATCAAGAGGAAACAATCACAGAAGAGGTTATTTTGGGAAGAGGACTGTTCGAAGTAAAAGGAGATGAGGAAGTACTGAAGAATATCAAGGGAGGAAGGAGAGAAGCAATAGTGGATAAATGGTTGAAAGAAGAACCCAAATGAACATGGGAATGAGAAGGGATCACATACCAAGATGGGAAAATCTATGTGCCAAACCACAAGAACCTACAGAGCAAAATCATGAGGAGATACCACGACCCACCTGATATTGGACACCCAGGATCCCACAGGATGATGGAGCTCATCAAGTGAACATACTACTGGCCAGCAATGAAGGCCGACACCAAGACCTACATACAGGGATGTGACAGCTGTCAAAGAAACAAAGCAATTCAGCAGAAGAAAGCAGCTCCACTCCACCCTCTTGAAACACCAGAAGAACCATGGCATGAAATCAGCATTGACATAATTGGACCACTTCCAGAGTCAAACAGAGCAGACACAATCCTAGTCATCGTAGACAGGTTCACCAAGATGATCTGATTGGTCACAACAAACACAAACCTCAACTCCATGGGACTAGCAAAGATATACTGAGACCACATCTGGAAACTCCATGGAGTTCCATGGAAGATCATCAGCAACAGAGGACCACAATTCATGTCAGCATTCATGAAGAACCTATGCAAAGCAATAGGAACAAAGCAAGGATTATCAACAGCCTATCACCCACAAATGGATGGACAAACAGAATGAGTCAACCAAGAAGTCAAAACCTTCCTATGAGCATACATTGACTACAACCAAGATGACTGGGCAGAGTGGCTGTCCATGGCTGAATTCCAATACAATGACAAGGCCCACAGCAGCACAGGAGAAACCCCATTCTTCCTCAATTACAGACAACATCCTTGGAAAGGAGACCTCACTATAGAATCACCAACACTGTCCATCACAGAGTTTCTCAAAAAACTTACAACATGCCAAGCTCAAGCCAGGGAACTATTATAAAGCAAGAGACAAGCCATGACAAAGCACTATGACAAAAGGAGAACAGCAAGCAGGGATTACAAAGAAGGGACCCAGGTGTGGCTCGAAGGAGCAAACATAACGACAAATCGACCAATGAAGAAGCTCGACCATAAATGCTATGGACCCTTCAAGATACTCAAGAAAGTAGGGCCAGGGGCATACCAACTGGAGCTACCAGAAGGATGGGTCATCCATGATGTATTCAACGAAGCATTACTAACACCATACCAACTGCCGAAGTTCATGAATCAGCAAGCCAAACCACCACCACAACTGGAGCTCATTAATGGGGAAGAAGAATATGAGGTAGAAGAAATCTGAGGACATCGCAAGAAAGGCCGAGGAATGCAGTACCTCATACACTGGAAAGGGTATAGCAATGAACATGACACATGGATGGCTGAATCAGCACTTGGGAACACTCAGGAAGTATTACAGGATTATCTCTGAAGGTTTCCTGGAGCAAAACCTATAAAGAGGGGGGGTAATCAACAGTTATAGCATCACAACATCCCAAGCAAATTCAAAATACAGACATGGATGCAGACCAGAGCACCCAGACATTCGTCCCTACCACTCCCCCTACTGACACCCTCATCGCTGACATCAAACAACAACTCACAAACAACAACCCAACCAAGTGATTCAAAGAACACATACAACTAGCACAAGACATTGTCTGCCTCTGACAAGTGTACACCAAAGTACAAGAAGCAGTCCAACTATTCACTGAAGCAGTCCAAGCCACCATCCCACAAGTGCACAACTCAGCCAAGGGGTCAGGACAAACCACCCAGATGAACCAGCACATCCACATCATCCTCCACGATGCCAATGAATACCTCATATCCAACACAAGCAACCAGTTCACAAGCATCTTAGTTATGGTGGCAGAACAGCTCTCCAAGTTGGGTATAACCGATGATGAAGAAAAGGAGAACCTCGTATCTTGCCTTGTGGCACTCACCCAAGGAAAGGACCCCTTCCCTCATGATCACCCAACTCCATGACCTGCCTCACAACACTATCCCCTAACTGACCCAGAGTCAGATGATGAAATCCCCACTGTTAAAGAAGAGGCCATGCACCTCATCAAGTTCCTCACCCCTGAATGTATGGGACCTGCCAAAGTTGAGAAATGTGAACCCCTGGTACCATTCAAGACCTTGAAGAAAGACAGTGAGAAAGATGAAGAATACTGGAAGAAGATATTACAAGTCCTCATCGAAGATCACAGCAACACCAGTGCCACCTACTGTGGCACCATGATCCCCATGTACAGCAGAGGACCTGACCATGCACCCTTCTTCATTGCATGGAAGAAGCCCACCAACCAGTTCTTCATCAGCCCCAACAAGAAGGACGTTGCCTGTTACATCACTCACTGACTATGGGAACCCCCAACATTCAAAGAAGCCCAGAATTTCCTTGCATGTTTCACCTTTCCAGTATGCTGTACCCTACACAGACCTTTACATTAGTTTCATGTGGTCATGACACCTTAGGAGGAGGGTGATGTTATGGTCTCAGCTATATTTAGTACACACTTACTCAGTGCACCGTTTCACCTTATGTTTCAGCCCCTTATCACATCTTGCCTTAGTCATCCACTGACTCATCCCTCTGTTTCATCTATTCTTAGCTACTCCTCTCACAGTATATAAACCCTAGGTAGAGCACCTGTATTCCCTATGCTTTACCAACTAGTTCTTTCCCCTTTGCTCATCCTCAAGTCTTTGCCTAGTTGCAACCTGAGTTCATACAAAGGTTGTAACAGCTGTGCAAGAGCACCCCTACTCTTCTGCTCAGAGTAATGTGAAAGACACGAATGTAGAAAAAGAAAACAGCAAAAAAGCAATGACAAGGCACCAATTGAATGTTTAATGAAAGTATGGAATGTACAGTCGACTCTCTTATAATTGATAGCTGTCAAAACTGATACTCTGTCCTAACTGATAGATAGAGGTGGCAATGGAGTTGGTAGGTGGGGATTTGGACCCCATATCTGATACTTTGTCATACCTAATAACTGATAGGTCTCATGAGGGTACAAAACTGATAGCACCAAGATAGCACTTCATAGCGCTGGCTGAGTGTGGGCTGATTTCATTTGATGAGCCCAGCTGAGACTGCTTTCGGGTCTCCTAATTTGTTGCTTGGGTGCTCAGAGTGACCAGAAAGTGAAAACATCTATTAAGAAAATTTTATTGTCAAGCTGTAGCATTTTCCCCAGTGGCTACACCCACAGTCCTCTCGCAACTTTACAAAAAGGCCTCCACTTTTTGACAAAACAAATTCAATTGAAGAAAACTCACCTTGAGGGCCTGTTGGCTAAGAAGCAATCCATCTCACTAGAGGATGAGGAATGGTTGGACAATAAGGCCAACCTTGTCCAGGAGCATCATGTCATTGATATGCTGGTACTATCTCTGGGTGATGAGAAGGAAATAGATAAATCGGGAGAGGCAGAATTGGAAGTCACTCACATTACAGATTTCTTTCGTCATAAATAACTGTTGTTCGCACTGTTAACCATCGATGTCTATTAGGCTAGAGAGTATTACGTAATACATGGTCTACTTTCAAAACCAATACCCTGTCGTAACTGATAGCTCAGGGTGTCCACGGAGACCTATCAGTTAAGAGAGAGACGACTGTATCAACAACTCGGAGCTACTTAAACGTGGGAACCTGGTCCGGTCGGATGTTACCGCGAGCGTTGCAGGTACCGATGAACTGGTGCAATTTATCGTTCAGTACCCTAGCGCAGATCACCACAATAACAACCGGTAGCCCTGAGCCCTGGCACGGTTTGTTTGCTTCTTGCATATGTTTTATGTCTTACAAGAAATACGTCATAAGACCAAAATTCCCCAGTATCCAGCATTGTGGACGGGTTGGACGGACCGTTCTATTCCAAACTGAACGAAATTTCATTCACTGCGCAACTCTGCAATCAATGGCGTATCTTATCGGCCGACCTATTCATGGGGGAAAGAGCACCGTGCATGAGAAGTCCATGTAGTCCATGGTTCAATTTCACGCGAGTGATCGGGACTCCCCACTGACAATAGATGCCGGTAAGCATGCATTACAATGCAATATGGTGTTAGAAGTGTATCTTGAATATCAGTGAATACGGAACAATCACAAAGTACGAAAGCAAACCGAAGAGGCCATGCTCTCCGGGCATATTCTTGATGATGCACCCCGCCGTCCATTTTTGTTTAACAAAGAGTCGCGTCTGATCCACATTCCAGGCGAGGCATAAGCTGAAATGTGCAATAATCTTGAAGAAGTTGGAAAACGTGAAGAAATCCGTCTTGGTGAAGATTTTCGCACTAAAGCTATGACTACGTAGCAAATGATTGGCACTCCTCACCACCCCTTGGCCAATGCCTGGGAGGTTTTTTCAGCAATGGCTCAGGAAATGGGATAATGGTTTCAATTAATAGATAATTACTTGCTACATGTCTACTCCTGCTCGGATAGAAGCCCATTTGGTGCCCAGTATGCCCCCGGTCTGGGTGGGTTGTGGTGTGACGTGGGGAGTCCCGATCACTCACCGTGCATGAAGTTGGTATCCATGCATCATCCATCATGATTCATCTTGCTCTACGAGTAGAAATGGGGAGATGACGCAAAAATTTACGTTACTACCGGCACACTTTCCGTTGTATAGCTGTTCAGTTGACGCTACACATGTCTTCCGACCCATCTCCACACCCCTCCATACGTGATTGCCCCGCGGCAGAGGGAGCAGAGCACGGAGGACATCTTTCCGATGCCCAGGTATCAAACTCGCCGGCCTACCCCCGATGTGAAGTCACCGATGGCCTCATGAGTTAATTTATCAATACACAGCCTGGACTGGCAGAGGATAGACACTAGGCTCACCCTCTGCAAATGGATGGGATTTCTTTTCCGCCGGCTCTCTAGCTGAACAAATTATAATGTCATTGTGAACAACTGTTTATTTATGCTGGGGGGCCATTGATGGTAATAGTCGTTGATAGTTCTCGCGGGATTGCCAGAGACGGAATGAGCCACTGAGCGCCCCTGCTCCAAATGATCCCCGGAAAAGTCGGTTTGCGGCTGGGAAGCGAGCACCCCGATGTTGTTTTTAGATGTCCCTAGCTTCCGGAGGATATTTTTCGAGGAACAAGGCGCTCATCATTGTTAAGAAGTTGGGATGATCAACTACTTGGCCACCGCCTTACGAGATCCTTTGCCTCCTTTTTACGTTATGCATCAGTCACCTTTCGAAAGCTACTCGGGTTTATCCTCAACATAAATCCACTCTCTCTTTTGGAGCCGTTCTGGGGAATTCGCTGACTTTCTCTCCATCACGTCGCGCCCACCGCGTGGGTTACGACTCGTTCTGCGATATTTTATAGACCGCGTTAGCAGATAGACGCGCACATGCACTTAGTTTCTTTCAGCCATTGATACTGCCTACCTATTCATACCTGTGTGTATAACCTCTATTCCTCATTTTTCCTTATTCTCCTTAGTTAGTGTGTCAATGATGCCTAAATACGGCAAGTGTTGACAAAGGTACAGCAACTTCTTACGGAGCGCGTGTATCGAAAGACTATTGTAAGCACTCAGGCAGGTACACTCGGGTACACTGAGTGGCTGAGTCCGTTTTGCCCGAGATCTGCCCTCTAACTCGAAGCCAAACTGACAGACTTGGGAGAAGTGTTCGGCACAGAAAACCTCGGGGATGGCTATCTTCTTGATCGCGGAGAGGCCGTGACTTGAGTACAACTCCACTAGCCTATGCGTCCACCGGGAAGAAGCACGTTCGAGCATGAGATCCGAGCCGTGCACAACATGAACCTCCCGAAAGGTTTATAACTACAAAGGACTAAACGCCGTCTTTCCGCATTCAATCATACCAACAAATTATCTAGAGCTTTCAACATGTATCCTCGTGTTTCCTCATCAATATGTATCCTCATGATGAAGTCTCCGCTGCATTGGGTTTGAATGAATCAGTAAGAACCCAACCTCTTGCCATGACTTGCTTGCGTTCGCAGCGAGGAAACCGAAGCAATACTCGTTACAGCACAATGAAAATCTACACACTCAAACCCCACTGCTAACTCTGGAGCATCGCGGAGCCTATATCACATCGGCGATAAAAGAAGGTTGGCACTACCAATTTCCTGAATATCCTCAATGAGACTTATGATCGTGATTATTCCTGAGCGAAATTGTCAGTTTTTGTACCCACTCGCCGATTGTAAATCGCCTCCAAGCCTGGGGATAGTGAGACCGGGGATGATGGGCTGCCGAGCACTTGAACTTATTGTGCGACCCTGACTTCGTCTGACGTCATCCATTTTCCAGAAGCTACGATAGTCGGGACGAGGAAGGGAGGGTGGTGAAATACTGAAAGTACAGGGTGAAGTTGAATATTCAAGGTAACAAGCTTAGTTGTCCCCCCTTCCTTTATTTCCTCCCTCCTTTGTCAAAACACGAGCGAATAGCGAATAGCCGCTTGACGCTCAGACTAAGCAAATCCAAATGAAGACCGCGTTTTGCATTCGGTACGTGCTGAAGAAAATTGAACCCAGCGTTAGACTGGCTTCTTTAGCCTAAGCCGTCTCAAAAGTACCTTCTCCCGTTCGTAACTTCTTCCGAAGGCGCTTAAGGTGGTTACACAGCAGGTCGGATGTAACCGACCCAGCCATTTGCACCAACAATCGGCGATCCGTTAATCCAGCATTCTGTTTCGGGGATGGGCTGTAACTGGCACTGGCTGGTACTTGAACGGTGACCACAAATCTGGTGCCTCAGAGGGTGCATGATCTTATCGCGTTTCACGCGTTCAGCCACCATGACGCCTCCCCTCTTCATTCTCAATGAGGATGACAAACACGACCTTGCTAGACTACGTGCACTAACGTTTAAATACTTGACGCTGTCTAATTCCTGTCTATCACACTACAAACGACTTGACAACGTCTTGAACTCTAGTTATGTCTACCACTACCACCCCTCCCCTTGAGAACCCACAAACTGCTAGCCAACCCTCCACGCCGCAACCTTCCGAGTCCTCGCTCAATGATCCTGTAAGCAGTACGGCCATCGCTTGAAACTAAATCCGCTAACGTCGTTGCCAACAATCAGATGCTGCCCTCTCTTCCTGAGTTTCTCAGCCGTGGGGCGAGGAACAATGTCATCATGGGTGGTCAATACTTCCACATTGGAGGTTCAGTGACGATGACCGTCAATGATCATTCTTGCGCTGTCAGCGGCGGCAGGGTGACGATCGCCCTCCCCGGTGACACCCAAAAACGCCACCAATCCGTTCCAAAATGAGACATCCATCATGGTGGGTGTTCATAGGATATATCCTCCTAACTTCAATTTGGTGAGTGCCTCCCAATGTCTTTCCGTTAGACTGGGTATTAAACCGTGGTCCTCGCCGGTGGTACTTCTAGGATATGGCGGAGGTTGTCCAGAGTACTACGCGCGTTATTATTGCCATATATAAAAAAGCAAGATCGTTTGTAATAGTATCGAGATATGATGTTTTATCTGACATGATGCTGTGTTTGGGCCATCCCTCTATTCACTTCAGCAGGAACTTGGTATTGAAATTCGAATCTACTACGCGGAATCATTACAAATAATCCTACACATCCATCTTGTCCTCTTTCTCCCACCCCGGATTCTTCTGCAAAATCACGAAACCCTCCATTACATGCCCAAACGAAATATACTCTTCTGTAGCCAACTCAGCCCGCTCTGTCGTTCCCAGCCGGACAGGCGTTTGGTGTGTCTGGAACCCTGATATCGTTCTCGGCTTGCCTGCCTGCCCGACGACGTCCACAGCCTGTCCGACTCGAACGGTGACTGGAATACTCCGCAGATCCTCATCGAGGGTAATCAAGAACCGTGGATACATGGCAGGTACGAGGAAGAAAAACATCCAGTGGTACTTGTCAAGAATAACTGCGGCCGAAACGTCAGTGGCGAACAATTGCATCATAGGGATTGGCAAGATACCCACATGCTTTGGCGTCCAAAAATGCCGTTAAGACGCCCAACAAGCCGGCCACAGCGGGTTTGCTCATGATCTCCCGATCACAGAAGAAGGGGTTAATACCAATCGTGCCCTTGCCCATATGCACCAATCCCTGTGCAACGCGGACCATAAACAAGCAATCAGGCTCTTTTTGGTAATAACCAGCCAGCTGTCTGAGCATCTGTGCTAGCCGAGCATTATTGGTACCGGCACCAATGATGCCCATGGCGAAAATTGCGTTGAGAGCAACGCCAAGATCGTTATCGTGACTATACTTCGATAGTGTGTCAAGAAGAGGAAGCTGTGGGTTTGACGCGCTGATGAGCGCAATGGCGAGGGGAACAGCCTTCCGGATGACCGGTTCACCATAATGCATCTATTTTTAGACAAAAATTAGAGGTGGTCAGATAAGAAGGCAAGGAAGCTCACAAGGTGATTGAATTGGCGTAGTGCCATCTCGGCACCAATTTCTTCGCCCATGGCAATCAAGGAGATGGCGAGAACAGCAAAGGCCTGGAATGTGTCGTCCACCTTTTCATCCTTCTCTTCCTTTCCACCTTCCGCCGAAACACCGATATGGTCGTCACAATGGTGTAACATTGCTTGAATCTTTAATACATTTCCTGTACCAGCATACGCACACGCCTCGACGAGAACCTGAGCGGTTTTAGAGATTGGGTGGTCGATCGCCTTCAAAAATTCAATTGTGGCGTCAGACTCTTCTTGTGAGCCTATCAACTAATTTAAGTATGTAATAACCAGAGGTAAACAAGGACCCACCAAGGTAAAGCAAAGCCAAACCAAGTACGAAGAACTTGGCCCATTTTTCATCTAACCCCTTATCCCCAGCTTCGTGCTTCTCCAACAATGTCTGCAACATAGTCGTGGAAACGTCACCATTTTTGCTTCCCACAAAGATGAACCCGAGCGACAATGCAGCCAAAGATGAGATCTCCATAGTCACGGAGTCATCGGAAACGTGTGGTAGAATATAAGGAATGATGTCTTCACGATGCGAGCCGCAGTATGCCAGACCGAGACCAATGAAAGCGGCACTCTTCAAGGGAACAGATTTGTTCTCCGTGTACTCGCCGAGAAGTGCTAACGCGGCGTCCGCCTCAGTTCGGACTCCGGTATTGAGTATGCCAGTAGCGAGAAGAGCTCCTGCCTGAGAGAACAAAAAAGTTAGATCACGCTAGTGAGGCCACAAGTCATGAACAAAGCTCGCGATACCTTGATGTTTTCTTCTGATGAATAGGTGTACTTGTCCACATGTGAAAGACCAATGTCGGTATCCCAAAGCAAGCTCAAGCCCAAAGATGCAGTAGCGCTTAGCATACCTGCGGACCAACATTAAGATAGACGTTGCGACCCTTGAAGAAGGAATCATACCGTGATCCTTGTTCTTGTATATCCAGCTGTTACCCTCATCGGCCTCCACCAATAGCTTATCATTACCAAAACCAGCATTCACGAAGGCATTTACGAAGGTGCCAGCCAAGTTGGCCCGTGCCGAGTCGATGTTTGCTGTGACACCCGGTCCTAGGATAGTTACATCAACACAAACTCAGATAGACGCTGCGTAAATAGACGTGCTTGTGTTTTCTAGATGCGATTTGTAAACGTCCTCTAGAGATTTGGGCTCCAGTACTCCCAATTCTTTGCCAAAGTCCCGGAAGTGCATACTGAGATGAGCGTTACTCAGGCATTCAATTAGGTCTTCAGGGAATTCTTCGATCATTTCTTCGGTATCGGAGTCTTCAATAGGGTGTAGCCATTCTAGGGGAATTTGGGCACGAGCGATCAAGAAAGCTAGTTGACGTTTCATCAATCTGATAGAATGGAGCACATTAATTAAGGAATTTAATACATAAGAGCGAGCGTACGGATTGCCAGGCGCGTTAAAGTCCTCCCGAATCATATCGGGGTTTGCAAGTCGGATTGAGAGTGCAAGGGCTTCAGGGAACTTGCGGTACTGGACATATATCGCATGTGCTGTGGTCAAGAAGTTGACGTCGTCAGGAGGGGGAAGGAGATTGACACATCTAGGCGATAAAAACAGAAGTGAGTTTGATAATGTGTGGGATTGCATTGTAGGGACGAACCGAATCATATATTGGCACACTCTATTGAAGTTATTTTCATCCACAAGTCCCACAATCTCGTCTACAATCTCCAACTCCTCCAAAAGGTCCACTGCATCCGGTTCCGCGTTGTGATTTAGCAAGAATACAGCACAGTCCTTGGCCAATGCACGTAGGTCGTCAAAAGAGCCAGGGAGAGGAGGATGTTCGGGGGCACCACTGATTCCGGCAGCCTCTTCCTCGCGTAGATTGTATTCTTCACCAAGTTCTGCGGCAAGATGTCGGACATATTCATGGCCCCACGAGCCCGGGTCAGCAAGAGGAGAGAAAGGTGGGCGAAGGGCGGCAGCAAGAAGACGATAGCGGAGGGTACCCCGGGGTTGGGTATCGGAATACGTCATCGCGAGGACAGAAAGGATATCGGCGAATAGGCTCTAGATCAACGGAGTGAGGGCTGCCGTCTAGATGTCGGTGACACGTAAAAAGTTACCTTGTCCTCGGATGGTGGCCATGTCTCGTACAGGGCCTGGAGGTCGGGGTAGTGGGGTCGTAGAAATTTGAGCGGTTTTGGCACGGATGTCATAGAAGAAGTAGAAGTCCGGATGAGTGTACGAAGGGTTTCTAGAGCTGGTCGATACAGTTCAGTGTTTGGTTCCTGTTCATATTTCAGCATTACAGTGAGATGTCGAGACTACGAGCGGTTGACAGACCTTTAATCGCTCAACTAACATCTCTAGTTCTCCCTTTAACTGTTGGTCTTCTTCTGACTAGGTAAGGCGTGTCAGCCCAAGAGTACAAGACGGGTACGCAAGATTGTAACATACCAATTCTTCACCTTCACCCTCCTTTCCATCTTCCTTCTTGGTGGATCCTAACAGCCTGGAAGATCCCTCGAGTTTATCGGGCTCTTCTCCAGGCTTTTCCTTCTTCTTAGGGTCTTCTGAGGGAACCTGTATAGTGAATTCCTGAGGTTTTGACATGGTATGTGGCGGATGACTATAGGATTATAGGATGGGTTAGACTGATTGGTGAACGCGACGCGCGTCCAGTCTACCTTTCTCACGACCTGATATGGATCATAGCGGTGCCACAAGGCACCGTGTCCTCGACTCTGTTTAGCTGTTGCTTACGAATACAGTCATTTAGTGGTCCTTTTAACACTACCGTTCCTTTTTACACTGGCAGCTTTCCCACGAGTGAATAACTTGTATGATGAGAAAAGTGGTTGATGATATTCCAGCAAATATATAGCAATTAAATAAGCACTATCATCATGAGAGGTGGTCAATTCCCTAATCTCTCTCAATGTTGCCCAGTAGACCCACCAACCTTAGCACCCTGTGTAGAGTGCAACTTTAACTGTCGCCAATACCTGGCCGCAACACCCGGTCGTCGCAGTGTAACGAGGAGATGGACCATGGCCATCAAGAGTGCAACGCTACCCGCGATGCAGCAAGTGGCACAGGGACCAGGTACAACAAAGTAGAAATTCCGAGGAGGACCTGGACGTTGGCCATGGCAAATGCAGCCGTCATTGCTAGGCGTGTGAGGGGAGGGAGTGCTGCGCGCATTTGCGGGGAGCGTGAGCGGAGCCAGAGAAGAAGAGTTGAAGTATATGTCGTGATTGCCTACATGGAATAAGAACATCAGGTGTAAGCTTTGCGTCAGGGCAACACTGGATAAATGGCTTACAAGAACACGGTGGTCGAATTGGACGGTAGTTGGGTTTTCAAAGACGTTGCGCCACCATGTGTCGGACTTGTCTGGGTTCTTGGCGTAGGACGTCGAGAACAGTTCATCGGATGGAGGCGCGAGACGACCGCCCATAAGTGGGAATTCGTTATAGAGCAAGCCCGCATCAAGGCCAGCAACGAAAGCACCTGTAGCAGTTCAGGGATCCTCTGAAAGAGAAAGGGAGGAACGTGTACGCACTAGAAAGAGCGATTAAGAACACCAGGCCGGTCAATCCCCACGAAAGACGCTTGAACCCTCTAACCTTCGGATCTGCCAAAACCTTGGACACACTCTCACACATCTCCCTCCCATTTGCAACCAGCCCACTCCATGCCTTGCCCTGTGAGTACTTCCGATCCTTTACAATGGCTATCCCATTCCAAAACATTCCCACATACAACAAAAATGCAGCTCCCAGATGCGCAGCGAGACGGTAGTTCATGATTTCGCCCTAGAGACCTGATTTAACCATGTGCCAGCCTAGAGCGCCTTGAGCCCGATGAGGAGCGCGAGGCCCGTAAGGGACCACGTGAGGCGCTTGGCAATGGTGCGTTTGTATGCAAAGTAGGCGAGTGGGAAGACGAATGTAAGGCCGATGATGCGTCCGAGGACACGGTGACGCCATTCCCAGAAGATGGATTTGAAGTCGGAGAGGGAAAAGGAATGGTTGAGCCTGGATTACAGTTAGGTTAAAGGACGGCATGGGAGAGGAACGGGCTGGGCGTACAGCTTGAATTCGGGTGTGGCCTTGTACTTTTCAAACTCTTCCATCCACTCACCCATGGTGAGTGGAGGAAGAAAACCAGTGATAGGACGCCATTCCGTTACACCAAGTCCGGATTCTGTGAGACGAGTCACACCGCCCACAACGATGACGGCGAAAACGAGCGTGGAGGAAAGGAGGAGCCAGCGTCCTACGGCTGGTGGAGGGAGAATGGGTGCAGCATCGGCGTTGGTGCAAGTTTCGGAAGATTTAGGGGGAGAGGTCTACCGAGACACTGGCCGTCGAAGTGGTGGAGGAGAACCGGTGACGAAGAGCAGAAACGCGGGAAAGGATGGAGGGTGGTGAGTGCGCTTGGCTTGTTGAAGCACATCGCAGAACGCGTTCCCGCATCAAAGTAGGAATGTTTGAACGAGTGGCTAGTGTCTTGGCATGGACCTGCACAGCCGAGCGGAAAGACTGGAGTGCAGATCTCCTGCACAACGTAGCCAGCATGGTGACAGAGCAACAGAAAGCTGCAGAATTTTGTGGACAGACTGGGCTCTGTCGAGAACCCGGCGATCGACATGTTTATCCCCGTTGGGCAGGTCTCTCGGACTCCGGAGGGCTCGTCTCGCCTCAGCTGACCAATCCCATCTCTTCCTACTCAAATCCCTACCGACGCACGACGTCCAAATGCTCCAGCTAAGACTTGCCGTCCGACGCTGGGTTGGCCTTAATCAACCCATTGCAGCCCCTCGTACACGCACACCGGCACTCTCGAACCTCGTCTCAAGATCATATTCAACGCCTCCGTCCCCCCCCCCTGATGACCTTTCCGAAGGCGAACGAGATATATTCCAGAAACTGACGGAAAGGTTTTCACCTACTGCTTTACGCGTGCAGGATGTATCCGGTGCGTATTCCGTTCATTCGCTTCCATGGAGCCATGAGTCTAAAGCTAGACCGAACGTCATTGTGTCCGTCAGGTGGTTGCGGAACGTTCTACGCCATAATAATTACGAGTAATGAGTTCAAGGGACTTTCTAAGGTGAAGCAGCATCAGCTGGTGAACCAGACTTTGAAGAGCGAGATTGAGTCCATACATGGCCTGCAGGTATGTCATTTAATCCTGATACTAATTTTGGTCATCGACTCAACCAACTCTCGATTCGTGTTTCATAGATCAAAACGATCGTCCCAGAGTAGACGACTCTCGTTCACTCTTACATATATATGAGAGCGGATCGGGATCATTGGCACCCGGGCCCGACTAGAGCTCATTCTTGTTGTGGGGAAACAACTACGTCATGGTGGAAAGAGGGCAAGGGGGCATGTGACGCTTGCTTAACACAGCTGGTTCCGTTCCATCACCTCAAGTCATGGATTCAGCTCCAGGTTCGCCATCACCAAATATCGATGGCCAACGTGACTCTATGTCCTCGGAGGCCACCAAGCATCACACTAACCCCCGGACTACCCCGTCCTCGAGGAGAGAAAATGGCGAGGGGCTCTCAGATGCTGCCAAGAAGCGTGTTGACGTCGCGGCGGGTAGTAGGCGCTGTGTCATTACCAACGCACCCGAATCATATAATATTCACTACGTCCACATCCTGCCTCGAGCTACAGATGTTAAGTTGGTGAGTCTGTATACTGTCAGAGACTGACATCGTTGCTAACGTTTGGTCCCCAAACCTATTGCAGTTGGATCGACTTGAATACTGGTGGGGCATGAAACGCAACAGCTTGCATGTTGACACGCGTTATAATATGATGAGGCGTGAGTCTCTATCTACCTTGACACACCTGCTAGCCGTTAATGATTACTTTTAGTCGACGGAAACATGCATTTCTACTTTGACAATCACCTCTGGTTCCTTCTTCCAATGGCAGATGACCTGGCCATGCTCGAAAATCCTAAGTCTTGTGGCTATGCATCTGTCGCAGCTGCTTTTGAGGCCCAGGTAAATGCTCACTGTTGCTCCCATTGCAATTGGCTAAGTTGTAGGATCAGAAAACGGAGAAGAAGCTTTGGAGCTATACATTCATCCCTTCAATTGGGATGAGCAGCATGAGGATAACCCGCTATTCCACCAATGATCTGCTCAATCAACAAAACCCAGCTCGTGCAAAACACTTTGAGGACCACTATTATCCTTTCAGTGATTTTCCCACCATAACCTCCCATGTTCAACCTCATTTCGTGGTTTGTGACATTGGTCGCAAACACGCCAACCCATCCTTCGATTTTGTTACCCAGTTCCTATCTCAGCTCAATAAGGAACAGGTCCATCTAGTACACCAAGTACTCAGCATTTATGGAGGATGGACTCGATACATTCCATTGTCAGACACAGCAGCATATGATCATGGTCTTCCACCTCTGGATAACAATGATGGCATCTCCACTCCTCCTAGGCAAAGCAACTTGGACTCACATGAAGAGTGTTACCTCCCCCTCATGCCAGATCATTCAGCCACTCTACCCAGCAATCATTCTCAGAAGTGTCAATGTGGTGCTGGAGATGTAGAATCCAACCAACAGTGGCTGGGTGATGACACCTCACATGACCTTAACCATGATAAGCCAGAACAGCAATCTAAGTGGAAGATGGAGGCAGTCTCTGCTTGGATCAAAAATACATCAGATGTTTTATCCCATTCTGATGTTATAGTTTAATGTAATGTGTGGTTCTAACTACATCAGCAAACCAAATACAGTCCTTTTGTATTGATCCAGGTGCTTCTCAGTGACAAGCTTACAACTTTCCCACACTTCTTTATTTGATGATTGGAACACATCCTGATATAGGATATGCCATCATAAAAATGAACCAATTTTGTGCCAACCCTCATCCCAAGGATTATCAAGCTGCACTTCACATTGTGCAATATTTATTAAGCACACCTCACTATCATCTTGTCCTTGGTGGATTGAAAGAAGAGGGAGTCATTGGGTATAGTGACTCAGATTGGGCTACTGATCCCATCAGAAGAAGATGATGAGAACAGTATGCTGCTACTACAACATTAGGCAGTGGAGAGTAAACCAGTTACTCACAAAACTGAGGAATACAAAAGAAGGGAACCTGAGCTTTGAACTGTCAACAATAGAGGTAGTCAGGAGTAGTGATGTCAATAAAAAAATCAAGAATATCTTGAGCCAGAGTAGTAGTTGAGTAGACAAGGAATTGAATTCCAGTGTAGAAAGTATGCTACAGATATGCAGGTTAAATACTGTAATTACTGGGCATAGGGTAAGAGATAGAAGCCTAGGTCCTAGGACATAGTAAAGCATGGATACAACATTGCATAGTAAACATACATACAAAGCACAGATAGTCCATGAGTGAGTATGCATATGCTACAAGTCCTTTGTAGAACATAATAGAGATGAAGTGAACAGCCTTAATATAATAATAGACATTCTGTGAACATCCCTGGAAAGGGGCATAAGGCATAATTATAGATATGAAGTCTAGAGCATCATATAGAACTTTGAAGAAGTTCCAACACTCCCTCTTGCTTGTAATGACTTCATTTTGCATAATCTAATGGTTGAATTCAAAAGAACTCAAAACCATAGTCTGAAATGAATTGATTAAACTTGGTGGATCCCAAATTCTTTGTTAGAAGGTCTGTGGGATTCTCCTTGCTGTAAATATGGAGAGGCTCAATCTCCTTTCCCTCAATAAATCCCTAGTATATGTCTATAAAGAGCTGTACATCATACCAATAAATTAAGTCTTCTACCTGAAGCAACTCCACACTCTAAGCTCTACTCTGTAAGTCTTAGTACAAGCTAGTAGTTAGACAAACCACTGCACATGTAGTGCTCTAGTTAGCACACATGTTGTAATACCCATTATCAACACTGACTACATCTTTGCAGCTGTTGACTGACACAAAGCAATCATGAGAGTCAAGTTTGGTAGTCATTGAGCCAAAAGCAATTTAGTGATGCTCTCACTTCAATTCCACTTGACAATCTCAGCCTCAGTACCAAGTAAGATGGTCAAAGTGGGGGGACTGGAAGTTGAAGCAGGGGAACTGGAAGTCATGGCAGCTGTCATTGAGGAAGATGGCTTTGTCTCACCAGGAGACAGTGTAAGAGCAGGGGAAACAGAGATGGAAGGTTGGAGTGTGGGCCATACTTTGCTGCCATCAAAGTGCCCCCACAAGCCCTTACCCTGAATGGCCATCTGGAAGTGCAACTGGAATATAGCCCAGTTTGCTCCTGACTGTTCCAATATGGGCACAGTGGGAGGTAGCACATCATTGACAGTAGTAGACATATCGGCGTGTGTTTCAAGTGTGAATAAACTTGTACTTGTTTAGCAACGGGCAGGGCCCATAACCTGTAAACAACATATACTTAGTCACTCACTAATGGTATGACAGTTATATATTATAAGTACCTGTAAACAACGTATACTACAAGTAATGAGTAAATAGAGTAATGACTAGACAACTAGTGGCTCACCTCAGTCGCTCGTTAGTGGTACGACGGCTGAGGGGGGCTCACTGCTATGCTATGTATATAAGCTAATAAAGGGGCTGACTACTAGGAGTAAAAGAGTGTCCTTTAACTAATGAGACATCGAGAATGAAACTATCTACGTCATGATCGTGTCCAATAATAACTAACTAGTCAAACGTGTATGTTCCTGGTCTAACACCTGACTCGGTACGCACTTAGCTTCCAACAGAATCCACATCTCCAGCCACACGTCGACGCTTCCGGGAAGGGTTGCTGGGCGGAGGGGCTGGATGATCAGGCCGGGGGGGAGGTGACACTCTTCATGTGTGCCCAAGTCGCTTTGCCTAGAGTGAGCGGAGTTGCCATCGTCGTTATCCAAAGGTGGAAGATCATGATTGAATGCTACTGCTACTCTGGCTGATGATGGGATGTATCGAGTCCATCCCCCATAAATGCTGATTGCTTGGTGTAATAGACGGACCTGTTCCTCATTGAGCTGAGATAGGAACTGGGTAGCAAAATCAAAGGATGGGTTGGCGTGTTTGCGACCAATGTCACAAACCACGAAATGAGGTTGAACATGGGAGGTTATGGTGGGAAAATCACTGAAAGGATAATAGTAATCGTTAAAGTGGGTGGCATGAGCCAGGTTGCGATAATTGAACTGATCCTTAGTGGAATAGCGGAATATCTTCATGTCGCTCATCCCAACTGAAGGGATGAATGTATAGCTCCAATGCTTCTTCGGTTTCTGATTCTACAATTTAGTCAAGTGTGACAGGAGCGGAAGTGAGCATTACCTTGACTTCAAAGATAGCTGCCACAGATTTATAGCCGTGAGCTCGGGGGTTTTCAAGAGTTGATAGGCTCATCTGCTGTTGGAAGAAGGAGCCAGAAGCGAGGCAGATGGTCAAAATGATAGTGCATGTTACCGTCGACTAAAAAGTAATCGTTAACAGCTAGCGAGTGTCTCAAGGCGGGTAGAGACTCACGCCTCATTATATTATAACGTGTGTCAACATGCAGGCTGTTGCGTTTCATGCCCCGCCAGTGTTCAAATCGATCCAGCTGCAATAGGTTCGGGAGCCAAACTTTAGCAACGAGGTCAGCCTCTGACAGCATACAGACTCACCAACGTGGAATCAATAGCTCGAGGCAGGATATGAGCGTACTGAACGTTATGGTCCTCGGGTGTGTTGGTAATGACACAGTGCCTACTGCCTGCCCCAACGTCAACACGCCTCTTGGCAGCATCTGAGAGCCCCTCGCCATATTCCCTCCTTGAGGGCGGGGTAGTCCGGGTGTCAGTGTGATGACTAGTAGCTTCGGAGTACGTAGAGTCGTGTGGATCATGGATATTTGGCGACGGTGAACCTGGAGCTGAATCCACGACTTGTGATGATGGAATGGAACAAGATGCGTTAAACACATCGGCAAATAGGTCCGGGGGTCAGAATTGATCGTGATTCCAGTGCCAGCTAGTAGATCATACAAGTTGCAGTGTTACCGTCAATATAATCAGCCATTATAATGCCATTGTTAAGTGATGTATAGCAGGAGATCAGAGAAATGATTTCCCAGTGGTGTGACAGTGTTAAGTCCATAAAAGTAGTGAGGGCAATCAGGGCCGATTTACGCAACAGCCGCCCAAATTCATCTCACTCAACCTTCCTCTGCCGCCTTCATGTTCACCACTCCTTCCTGTGTTCCTTGAGCACTACCGTCGAGCCGCGTTTCCATACCCATATTTACCCTGTGTTCTGTTCGCCGCCCAACAAATCAAACTACTTCGTTACGCTTCTGGTCAAGTGCTAGTCCACTCTTCGTTTCGGCTGGTCCTCGAATTTCTAAAGAGCTAACACCAAGTTGACGCAAGTATGAGCGAGGGAATACAGATTACGATACCAGGTGGGCACTCGTCGACAATGAATCTGACTGTTCGACCTTCATTTACCCGCCGTCCTTCCAAGACTTTGACGACGGCAATGCGAGCGCGACTCCGACGCCCTTTGGACGCTCCGGTGGAGGGTTTGGCTTCGGGGCAGGCTTCGGCGGGGCAAGCTCTGGCTGGGACTCACCGACTGCTTCTACGCCCCTCGCAGGTTTTGGCGAACGAAGTTTCTTTTCGCATACCCGAGGAGATTCTTCCGCCTCCATCGATTCTACAAGTTCGGCAACTACGAAAGGCTTCTCGAGTAAACGGAGCACAACCTTCGGTCACTCTTCTCAGCCGTCTGTCAGCACCACAAGCTCTGCGTTCAGCAAAAAGCCCTCTTTCGCCTCCATACGCAATGCCTTCAAGAGCAGTGGAAAGAACAACAACGATCCTCCGCCCGTTCCTCAACTAGACACATCCTATCCAGTGCTCAAGAACCCATTCAACCGTTCCACATCCTCGTTGAGCCATACACAACCGCTCACCATCCGGGGCGCTTCGACGGGATTCGCAAGGCCCCCAACTCCAGGGTCGACCGAAACCCGCTTCGGACGCGGCAAGTCAAAGAGCCATGGTTACGGAAAGTCTCAGTCTGGATCGATACCCCATGCAGTATCTGAGTTTGGCGTTGATTTCGGTCACCAACTTTCGGCTTCACCACCACCCATGCCGCCCCTTCCTTTTGGTCAGTTCATGCGGAGTGATACACCACCAACAGATTTAGAGGAAGAGAAGGTGGTGATGGATCCCAAAACACCTTCGGACTTTGCTCTGCATGCAGTATTCATTCGATTCGTTACACTTGCAGAACGCAAGATCGACAACTTCCTTCGGCATCCTCTCGTGAGTGCTATTATTTTCTTGCCTTGCCTCAATCTCAACGTGCTTGTAGGACCAAAATCCTCTCCTTCCCGAGTTCATGCGCCCTGGTACTGATACCAAGTTCGACGAAACGCTTCGTTCCCTAGGCCAAATTGCTCAAAAACACTCCAAGGCTGTAATAGACTCCATAATGCGATGGAGAAGAAGTCAAAATGAGCCTGTGAGTGCCGAGGTCACCCGTCTTCACGCGAGTCAATCTCCAGGCCCTTCCCGCAATCGTTCTCAAGACATCCCGTCCATCCTCAACGAGCGTAAATCTATGGCGTCGATATATATCATGTGTCGTGCCCTGATTGCCGTCTTGTCTTCGATCCCCAAAGATGCGCTGGGTGAGACGATGGGATACAATTTGGAGGAGACGACTTTTGAGCAGTTCAGGAGACCGGACCTGAGGTTGTTGATTCAGTCCGTAAATCACCGCACGAATGCCGAGTTGTATGCGACTTTGTTGGGACATATAGCTAATATCAGGTCAGCGTTAATTTCTTTTTGTTGGTTCGCTTCTCATCCCTATCTGTAGGTTTATGAGTGTTACTGACCGGTTTTTGGCCGAGCTTGGTCCTATCATCAATGGCGTTGGTCAGCTACCCAAAGATGCTGATGTGAAGTATGAGAACTTGGTTAAGGGGTTGAGGCATATACAGATCAAGGCAGGTAGTTTGGCTTTGGTACTACTTCTCGACACTCACTTTGCTCTAGGTCTGGCCATATGAGGCTTTCGAGGAAGGAGCGGAATTCATGGAACCTCTCGCCAAGGCATTTGGAAATGCGCACGGCTTGCGTTTGAAGACGACCTTCGCGGAGACCATGGTACATATCCTGCATCCAATAAGCAAGGTGTGATTTGAGTATCTTTTTGAATGCTGAGGTTCTCATACCACTCCTTAGACCGCTCAAGCCGAAACGAATAATCCTCAGTGGGCCAAGGCTATTGAAATCATTTATCCCAAAGCCCGAGAAATGATGTCCAAGCCCCGATATTGGCAGGTCGCCTTCCCTCTAACGATCACCAGTTTGTGCGTTGCGCCACAGGCCTTTTTCCTGAAGCACTGGGTACCATGCTTTGAAGCGTCAATCTCCAAGCTTAAGGTTCGTTATCGCCAGCATCGTGCGCTACTGTCTTTTGACCGTTATATAGGAGAAGCCAACCCGAGTCATGGTACTGAACGGCATCCTACGGCTCATCTGGACCTATCTCTACCGTTGTCAGGAATCTCCCTCCACAACTGCTACCAAACTGGACACACTCTTGAAGCCTTTTTTCCATTCCCCTAAACTCTCCGTCTTTCACCCCGACGACCGCCTCGAGTTCCTCATCTACGTTGTCCACTTTATCTTCTCTCGTCATTTTGACATTGGTCGAGAATTATGCCTCGAGTTGTTACAAGAGTCGACTATCACAGCGCTTCAAAGGGGCGGGAGTACCGCGACGTTGTCGCCCGACAAGATTACAATTGCTGTTCAGGCAACACTGCACACTCTGCACCTCATGGAGAAGGAGAACGGCGTCCCGGCTTGGCCATCAACACATGATTTCTCTGTAGTTCCGCCAAAAGAAGACTATCCCACTTCATCAACAGTTCTTCCCACCGCACTCGCAAGCAAGACCGTTATACAAGAATATGTGAATCGTGTTGGTACAACGCTGGGTCACATCGCCACATTCTGCGATAATACTATCGGCCACATGTCCGTGCTAGAGGAACAATGGTCTTATTCGCGCATCAACCCTTCGTACGAAGAGACCAACAACTACCTTATCAGGAAGCATGGAGACACCTACGTCACTGCATACCCGGTGCACTTCGCACCTCAAATCAACCTCTTGCAAACGTGTTTCATGGCTTGGCCGAGGTGCTTGCATTCCTCGATCCCACTCGGTGATGCCGTCGATATGCTTTTGCGAGGTGTATTACACGTGGAACCAAATCTCAGCGAAGCCGCGGTGGAAGCTGTCAAGAGGATTGTGGAAGATACTTCAAATGTGCTGGCTGTCATTCGTCGTTTCACCGCGTTCATGTTCAGTCCTGCTGCCATCATGCAGGCTTCAGGATCTCAGTTACTCTTGGAATGTGTCAAATTGTTGACGCTGTGGAAGACGACAGTAGAGAAGTGGAAAGCACATATGGTCCAGATGGATGCTACGACTTTGGTGGCGGAGATTGAAGATGTCAAGACGCTGTGTCATGATCTCGAGGCTGCGAGTTTGTTCCTCCTTGCTCATGGTGCGATGGGCATCAGAGCAGTTGGAGTCGAGGTCATTCGTCTCCTCGGGTCGGTCGTTACGGACACGAACAAGCTGCAGGCGGATGTTTCGTTGACACTTTATATTACTGACAAGCTTTTGAACGGCACGGAGCACTCTTACCTCGATGGTTACGATGACCTCTTGGAGCAACCCGAACTTGACAGGCTCAAGCAAAGGAAGAACGTCGGGAGGTCAGACGTTATCCTTGATATCGCTAGCAGTTCACACGAGCTTGACAAGAAACTCTGGCGATATGTTTTCCCCTCTTTTATGCAGACCTGCATGGATCATGGCGAATCGTCGCTCCCCCTCGTCCGTGATATGCTTGCAGCGGCTGCACTTCGCTTCCACCCTCAGATCTCCCAACTTGCCGGTCTCAGTAATTCGAAATTTACCATTCGCGGGGGAGGTTCAGCTGCAGGCGTCGTTACGGAAAAAGATGGGCTTCGAATGATCAGGGAAAGCAAGGGCCTCATCGATCAATGGCATATATGGATGAAAACTATTTGTTCTACTGCAATCCTTCCAGAGACCAATCCGTCTGGCGCACCGCCGCAACCTACGCCGGCACACGTCTCTGCGGATCCCCAGGTTGAACTTCGGAAATACCCAAACTCAAGATACTTGTTCAAACGACTTACACCATTTTTGGATTCGGAGTATACCCTGTTCAGAGACATTGCGGTGCTATGCATTAGTTCGTTTCCATTGAATGCGTACCCACAGTTGTTGGAGGATTTGAAGTTCTTGGCAGGCAGGCAGACGGATTACGATCCTCGAGTGAAGGTAACAGGGGGTGTTGCGATGCCGATGGATGGGAATATAGGGCTATTAGGGAGTCGACAGTACATTGAGGATACGAGGGCGAAAACGGGTGCAGGTGGTCTAGCAGCAAGTATGGATCGGAGCAGGAGACAGGAGAGGTTGCATTCGGCTGTGGCGAGGATTTATTTTCTTACCGCCCATCTGTTGCAGAGTCAGCGGTCGACGGGGAGACAGACGAGTTTGATGAACATTTTGACGTTTATCCGAAGCACGCAGGGGTTTTTGAGTACGCCGGAGATGAAGGATAACTATTCGTTACAGAGGTTGAGGAGGTATTTCTGTGGAACCATCGAGAGAGTGTTCGATGCGTTGGCGTCTATCAAGGATTCCGATCGTTTCGTGGCTGCCCATATGCATTTGACACTGTACCGGCTGTGTGAAGAGTGGTGTCAGTTTGGAACGCAGAGTGAGGGCGCGATGAAGAGGTTGAAGTTGATGCAGGCGACGGCGGCGGCGAGCGCGGGTCCGCATGTGGATGCTGCCGACGCGACAGAGAGATTTCAGGCGGAGACAACGTTGTTATCACATGCTGCTGTTGGGGCTTTGGCTTCGCTTTGTGTAAGTGGAGTTCTTCAATCCATGTGAAGTTGAGTCACTGATAACGAGATAGACAAAGGCTCTGTTCCCTCCCGAGTATTCCGCCCATTCGCCCACGGAACGTCCCGATGAAAGACTGTCCCCCGAGATGTCAAAACCCCTGAGTGCGTCTGCTGTCTTGGATAGGGTAAAAGCCATCTGTGCTTCTGCACACATTCCTAGCCAGGCTCGCGGAAGGTTCGTAACTTTTGCCAAACGTGGATAATACGAAGCTTATCCACCTATTCACAGAAAAGCCTTGAGATCCATTTTGGCGTCACCTCAGTTGACTGCCGAAACGGTTGCTGGAATCATGGCTAGAGCCGTAGTGCTTACTGACGAAGCAGACTCTAGCGGTAGGCAGTTCTTCGAGGTTGTCTCGGACGTCGTGTGCTCCAGTGACACGCGTTCGTTCAGCTTCAGCCAAGTCGTTTGCCTTGGGTTCTCGAATCTGCGGCACCCGGACCCAGAGATTCGTCATCGAGCATTCCACATGCTTGAAGCTATTCATCAGCAGTCTCAGGGGCTGCTCACAATGTCTAACTTCGAAGCCACGGCGGGTGGTTCAGCTTCATGTGCTTACATCCACGCTCATCGAGCGATCTCGGATTTTCTGGCTGGAGAGCACCCAGGTCAAGCCAAGAATATGCTCAAACAAGTTGGTGAATGGTTGCCTAGCCTCCCAGCCACGCCGTCAACCGCGAATATTGTACTGCTTCTCCTGCAGAGCCTAGAGTTTTGGTTGCCGCATATCGTCCTCATGACAGAAGATCGAACCAGTTTGTCCCAGGAAGGCACTACCTGCCTCTATTACCTCACACTCCTCACGCTTCGCTATAACCAAAGCCATCCCGAGCAGATTCTGGTTATGTGGACAAAGCTGGTTGATCCCCCTAATCCTTCGAATGGTCATGCTGCAATTCGGTTCCTGTTGGAGCAAGCGAACAAAGTTGGAAGCACCAAATTCATTAGCTGCGCCACCAACATCGTGTCAGGATTATGTCAAACACATGTTGGGCGACAGATATTCGAGGACCTATGTTCGGTTATCGAGCCTGCGAGAATGCTCCCCGCAATTGACCACAAGCTCAACTTTCCGAAAGAAGAAGACATCGACCTCTGGTCGAACCTCAATGACTTGTTCTCAGATGAACCACGACTTGTCCTTGGGTCCGCGCAGTACGCTTGGCTCTTCCTGTCCGATGTTGCGCTACAGAGATGTTGGGATTGCAAGCCTCAGCTTCCTGTGCTGCTTCATGCCCTCTTTACCCATATAGACCACCGAAATGCTTTCGTTCGACAACGAGCTCGTTCCATGCTCTTCCAAATTCTTCGTGCATGGACGCCGGGTTATTCAGAATTGGCAGACCGCACCATTGCACGGACTCGGCCTTCAATCAAGGACGCAATCACACAACTAGAGAGCGAAATAGAGCAGCATTACTGGAAAGAGGATGATCCTCCACAGACTTGTGAATCCAAGATGGAATGGCTTTGCTCTAGAGCAATCGGTTTTCTCGAGCCTCTGCATCCTCAAGTCGCTAACCACTGGGGATCATTGGCTCTATCATGGGGCACATCTTGCTCAATACGGAGTGTGGCCTTCCGTTCCCTTCAACTCTTCAGGGCATTGATGCCGCGTGTCAAGCAAGCTGACTTCGCTCTCCTCCTTGGTCGCCTCACCAACACCATCGCCGCTCCTGACGACAATATCCAATCCTTCACATCCGAGATTTTATCAACTATCATCGCAATAGCAAAGATTGGTGATGTTGACAGATCCCTGCTACCTCAACTGTTCTGGTGCACGTGCGCATGTCTCTCAACAACGGTTGAAAAGGAATTTTCGCAGGCGCTGGACCTGTTGGATGCCGTCCTCGCTAGAATTGACCTCGACGATCCATCCACGTCCGACCTCCTCTTGTCACAACGTCCAGTTGATTGGGAGGGTCAGCCATTCCTACAGCAGCAGCTGCTGAAGGGTCTGCGATCCTCTATCACGAGTGAGGCAACGATGAAAATTCTGCAGAAGTTGGCCAAGGTCCAGGATGATCGGTTGATTGATGCAAGTGGAGGACGTGTGCGAGACCTATATACAGTCTCACTGCCCTGGTGCCTGAATGCGATGGTCAACGATTGCAGAAGCAGTGCTCTGGTCGAATTTGCCGAGAACATCAGCTATCTTGCAGGTCAGGAAGGGAGGCAGAGCATAGCCAGGATCATGAGCTCGTTCTCGAAAGGGGCTTTCCGTACGAAGGATGACTTCATGCGGCAATCAATATCCTCACTTCGCGAGCACTACGGCAGACACTATTGGACCGAGATCGTCACTCTCCTTCTGGGCCTTGTATTGAACAATGTCCGATGGCTTCGCATACAAGCTATGCAGATCGTCAAGATCCTCTTCCAGCAACGAGAAACATGGAATCCTGTTGAGTTGCTTGGCTCGGAACTTCTCATGCCGCTTTTACGCCTCCTGGAAACCGATCTTGCTTCCCAGGCTCTGGACGTCCTTGAAGAGCCAATGGCTATGTCTAGTGGCTTGCCAGCCAAACACGTCCTCCGCATGAGCATGCATGGTCGCCTGTCCCAACATGTTCCTACGACGATCACGACAGTCTTTGGCGTACCAGAAGAATCTGGTTGGTGTGTTGCACAGATTGACACCCTCCGAGATGCGTGTCGTGCCAACGTCATGGCAGTGTTCGACACATGCAGTATGCCCACTCGTCCATCTCAGATCATCTTTGAGCCTGAGCTGGAAGCGATTATGACAATGGACCGTACAACGGGAGAAGACCTGGGAGGACTGGTCAAGAACCTTCACGATCTCACAAGTTACTTCCAAGAAGATGGCGAGCCTTCGAGCATTGGCACACCCTCATTACCCAGTCGAAAGGTCGAAGCCCGTGTCGCTGCCATCCTCGCGAAGTCGACCGCTATGGAAGCAATTTCCGACGTTCCCCAAACACCATTTTTAGATGTATTTGAAGTACGATATGATGGCAGCTCTACAGAGTCCGACAACGAGAGTGATAGCGACTCCGAAGACGACGCTTTTATATTCGATTCCCCCGCTTTATACCAAGAACATCATGGAGTGACTATGAACGGTTCCCGATTCTGATCTTAATCCTAATACCTTGTCTCTTCGTTCGTCTCTTGTGATTCTACCTCTTTTACTTCCTGGGTCTGGTTTTCCCGGAACTTTCTTTTTCAGAGCAGCATTGATATATGACGCTATTGATACAAAAAGTAGCAGGATTCACACATGTAATACTCTATCAGTGACGCCGATGTAATCTATGGTTTATATTAGAGTCTGTAGGTACTCCATATGAATTGTGATTTATAATGCATTATCTTTAGAACCTCAAAACGTACTCAGTATTATCACAAAGTAATATTAACACCGTTCGAAGACCTTGTAGAGGTCGTGTAAGCTTGCTACCTGAACTACATCACGATCCAGAAGCGATTTAGGTGCTAGAAGGTAGTGTCGCATGGCAGGGAACAAAGCGTGCTGAACCTGCCATCGTTCAGCTTTGTCCTGTGATTGTTCATCCTTGGACACCCCAGACTCGGGAGTTTGAGGAAACGTTGCGCCTAAGCTGTAGAAGTACGCAAGTTCGCGGAGGAAAGTGTCGAAACACTCTGTTTCTGATGTCCAATCGACCTGCAAGGAAGAGTCAATACAACACCCTTGGAAGCCCATCAGAGGCGCACCTGCGGGCCTAGTCTCATCAAAAACATAGGTAGATAATCGAGGTTGGGTATATAATCCCGTAACAAGAGCGGGAGGCTGTATATAAGACCTGATTCCGATATGTCCAGCGAAAAGTATTCAGCAAGCATTTCGCGACGCGTTATGAGTATTTCTGCGATTTTCTGTGACATTCCTGGTCAGTTCCGATGGGAAAAAGCCAACGGAAGCCGTACCTCAACTATCTGAGCCTTACTGAGTTTGGTGTTCTTCGTAGAGTCTTCAACTTCAACTGCGATCTCCAAGAGGTTCTTAAGGGAAGGCGCGGGCTCAAGTTTTAGTCTGCTGAAGTCACCAAACTGCCGAAGACCAAGTTGATAGAACAGTTCTTCCCTGGAGACGTCAATTTAGTCAAGGAAGACGATCGGGGGGTGGGAATGAACGTACGCAAGAGAACTGTGGTTCACGAGATAAAGATTCGTGGAGTACTGGATGAGGGAAAGACATTTATGTGTATCGACAATTCCTACAAAGGTGTGTTTCTCAAGGATCTCGGTCAATTCTTGAATTCCGTATCAGCAACGTAGATGGTCACCAAAAACATGCAACTCACGTCGGTGCTTATTCTTAACAACATTTTGCCTCAGGTTCTTTACCGAAGTGAGCAGACAGTCCGACTCCTTAATTCCCTTGGACTTGGTTGTCACTGAAGCCCCTTCGGCCGGAGCCTTACCCTTCTCCTTTCCAGTTGCAGGTTCATCTTGAATTTGAGTTGGGTTGCGCACAGGAAACATAGAGTCCAGAGTGCGATCTTTGAGTGAAGTACGGACTTTGTGGTATGAGTAGGTCTTCTTTTTTTCTTGCGCTAGTTGAGGAAAGCAGAATTAATACAAACCTCACCCGTTTGTGGAATGCGAACTCACAGGTTTCCATGGGTGTTCCAGACTCCTCAGATTCATTCCGACCAGTTTCGTTCTCGTGCTCGCCCCCCTTTCGACTTCGCTTCCCTAGGATAGATGGTCCCGCGGCACTTGAAGTCAACAGCGTCTACTATTGGCATAAGCTCCAGAGGAAGGAAATAACCAAAAGCAATTGCACCTGATACTCAAATGCCCTGGATTGGCCTTGCGCAGCCAACTTTTGTTGCATTGCATCAGCAATGCACTCAGTAATCTCTTCCTCATTGAGAAAATGGACTTCGCGCTTCGTCGGGTGAACATTCACATCCACACAGCGTGGGTCAATCTCCAAACTGTCATGATCGATCAGACTCCTTTCTCGTCATGACAGATACTGCCAAAGCACCTGACATAAACGAACGGGAAGGTCCCCTTAGGTAAAACGCCATGGTAAACGGCTTCGAATGAGCGTTTCATCCGCTGTGACTCTACCAGGCGATCTGACGAGCAAAGAATCAATGAACCGAAGTCATGGCATAAAATGTCGCTTACGGTTGATGAAAAGAAGGAATATCATCTTTTTGGCCTGATAATTGGCATTACTGAAGTGCAGTTCTGCAGACCAAAACGTTGCGCTTGAGGGTAAGTCTACTTCCATCGCTCCTTCGGCATTTTCTTCATTGGCGTTAAGATCCCTTTCCTTTTCCGGAGAGACACTGGCCTCAAGCAATTGGCTTCCAACAGAATGGCCATATAGCAACCGAATTGCTTGAGGAACGGTCATCGAAGCAGGAGTTGCAACATCAGGAGAAGCAGAAGCCGCCTGGGAAAAGGATTATTCAGGAAGAAATGGCCGGGGGAGGACACCGGCGGACCTTTTTGCACGAAAAAGACACTTTGGGATTGTGAATGGCGTATTTAGTGATCACGTCGAGGATACGGGAGTACTCTTCGGAAGTATTACGAAGAGCCTGGAGACGCGTTGGGGTGTTATAGAAGAGGTCTTCAATCTGTGGGACAGCATTGAGATAGACCAAACCAAAGCGAGTTACGTAGGTCCTACTGTAATAGTTGTCCCATCGTTTCCAGCGCAAGGTTTGGGGTCGCTACGTTGACGCGTCCGCGGATCCACCAATACGCCATCAATATAGGATGCCCTAGGTTTGCGATTGCGGTTGGCCACCGTATATGATGAACATTCGGAGACGGACGTACTTCCAAGCAACGGAATCCTTCTTGGTTTTTGTAATAACTGAGAGGTGAGCGACATGGGACATTGACGCCAAGGCTTCACCCCGAAAACCATAGGTCGTTAGACTAGACAAGTCATCAAAAGTTGACAGTTTGGATGTGGTGAACCTTTCAGCAAGGATAGGCAAATCGTCTTTCTGTCAAGGTCCCTTAGTTCAGGCTCTTTTACTCAAGATATATGAGGAGCTCACGCGTATACCACACCCATTGTCTTGTATTTGTAATAGCTTCATTCCCCCGTCCTTGACCGTAATCCGAATTGAAGTTGAACCAGCATCCAGGCTGTTCTCAATTAACTCCTTCAAAGCAGAAGCTGGGCGATGGATAATCTATCATAGTTCGGTGAAGCTCTGTCGTTATATTACCGGACAAAACCCACCTCTCCCGCCGCTATCCGGTTGATTAGAGCTTCATTAAGGCGACGTATTGGTTTGGGTCCCTGGGACTGGGACTGAGTTTGGTCTCGTTCTTGCGACATTGACACGTTCTGTTGACAGTAGGTGACGATTAACGGTTTTCAACAACCGCGTCGAAACTACTAGACCATGACTGTGGTGGTAAATGAATTGGAAGACACACCTGACCCAGGGCTAGGTCTCGAGCCAAACCTTAACCCTACTCCAGGTTTGGCAAATAAGCGCTGGGTGCTTCAGGAATCAGGATTACAATCGCTCCTCTCCCAACGACCTTATTTCTCCAAACTCTCCACGATATAATGGCCACCACATTGACCCAGCCCGCACATCAAAACTCCCTTAAGTCGACATTTGGAAACGACAAGTATCGCGGAGCTGTCGTTGAAGTTAGTGCCAGACCCATTATCCTTGACCACCCTAATAACGTCAGACCTAGGATCTCCAATTGCCTCCCGCGTTTGCACTACCATCAACAGAGCCTATCGCTCGAGCAATAGAGCTTGCTTATGAGCGCGACTTCTCACACATCCCGTATGCAACCCCCGAATGAACCCTCACCCCCATTCACACAGTTCCTCAGCGTCCTCGATAAGAATAGAAGACCTCTCGGATATATCGATGTTGCTAAACTCAAGGAGAAGTGGGAAGCAGGCCAAGCAGATCCCGTACGTTCCCCTCTTCTACAATCCTTAGAAGTAGTCATGAAGCTGACAACGAGGTTGACTGGCACAGACCGATAGGATCAGCAAGTACATGACCAAGTTTGTCCGCAAATCCTCGGAACCCTATACTCTTATTACTCCGTGGTCGCCTCTTTCGGAGCTTGAGGACTTTCTCAAAACTAATATCTTCGCTCTTGGTGCGCGTTTCATCAGGTTGGAATTTCTCTCGGTCGCTGATCCCACTCCAGTCACTGATAGTGACCGTAAATTCGTCCTGGCCGTTGCCACTTCCCAAGATCTGGAGAATTTTGTTACCCGTCGTGGATTATAACTTAATCGTCTTCGCTTGTACACATTATGCTCATCATATATCAGGGGTTTAGTTCGGAGTCCCTCGCACAAAAAGTCTGTCAAGAAATAATACAGACAACAGGTATGTATAGAGTACAAGAAAAACGACAACGGATCGTTAGGAAGACGAATCTCGTCTACGCCAGAATTTTAGACTGTTCCGCACAGCAGGGGAGTGACCTAAAGAGATCGTATGAGCTTCCGCTTGCGGCTCACATGTTTCAACTCACCAAACACGATTGTGGGTCCCCAGGCGGCAAGCAGAAGAGCAAAATGCTGCGTTCCAAGAGGTGTCGGAGTTGGTCTATGTGTCGCAAGGTCAACAATGGTTGAAATACATGTCAAAATCTGCACAGCACAGAAAGCTCTAGAACTTAACGATGAGCCCACATACCACGGTAGGGGACCATCCACTCACGTCTGGAATAGAATGATCCTCCAAATCGCAGGAGCGAGATTGGGTAAACTTCGAAGCGCACTGCTCCCACCGAGCGGGCCTAGGTGATCCCGGTCATATAAACTCCCTTCATTTAGAGCAGGAGATCACTTACTCGGCTGTGATATATACTCCATCGGAGTCATATACCTTCCTGAGGTCACATCTCCAGACATCGCGTCCCCAAGTACATCGCTCCCATCGTCCCTAATGTCTGTTTTCGAATACACTATTCCTGGCTCCTCTACTCCAAGCTCACTCTCGACTCTCCTGTGTGCCCATTGTATCTCGCTCACATCACTCTCACCACCTGTGGACGTCTCCCGTCTGCTTCTCAACACCACGTCCTTCTTTGCAGCCATTCTTTGACTCTGCGCAGTTGGACTATTCGCCGATACCTCCGGAATTACGAACGTAGGCAGTGTTGATGAAACATCGGAAACATCTTCCTCTTCCGGCAACTTCCTCGGGTCTTCCACCAACGAATCCATAGCAGGTGTCTCTGGGGTCGTTATTGGTGGCCTGAAAGGCAAATGGAACTTCCTTTCCACTGGCGACGGCGACTGACTGGCCAAGATAAACGGAGCTGCCGAACTGGTGGTCTTAGGACTCGGTGGATACTCATTTGCAGTCACAAACGAGGGTGAACTCATCACTGCGCTGGCTGGCGTCGCCGCGAGCACCGATGATCGATACCCGAATGCTCCAGGATCTGGCTCCTTCAGACCGCTCACGCCTCCAGCTCTGATTGAACGCGGTGGCAAACTCGTGTAGTTTTCAGTCGACTCGAAGTGCCCAGATTTGCGGTTACGTTGCATGTGTTTGTTTGTCTTGTATATCCTGGCCAACGACCTGAGAGAGTAAAACAAGCATGGCAATGAGATGATGAACGGGACACCCGCATATCCCAAGAATCGCGCCCTGAAAACAAATTCCTCCATCAGCATCAAGTCAACATCGTTCACTCCCACGGCTCTAAAAATAAAGCTGAAGACTCACCACAGGGGATCAGAAGAATCACAATGCAAATCATCAGTGGGCTTCACTGAGTCGAATTTGATGACGACGACTACATGCACGACGGTCGCCACAATTGGAAATACCACAACTGGCAGCCAGAAGATATTGCGCCACCGTAGGGCGCTAAGGCCCCACACATCAGTCCATCTATCAACTAACCACTTATGGCACTCACGTATTATCACCCCAGCCCCTTGGACGCAGCACAGCGAGGCTTGTGGCCATAGAAAATGCACCCGCTACTCCCGTCAATAAAAATGTCGCGAATCCAATGATGAGAGTCTGAGCTGCTCTCCGATTCTTTAATAGCTAGGATCATTATCGTCAACAACGGTTGTTTCTTACCAATACAGAATGATCGTGGCATAAGGAATGGATTCATCCGCCAGATCATACCTTGAGTTTCCAGTTCAACTCTCAGCTGGAGTGACGCCCAATACGAGATGACACACCGAGGCAGAATATCCCTTGCAGTATTACGTTTCCTATGCAATACGCCGCTGGACCCCATATTGCTCCCACCGTTCTCCCGAATGGTATTAGCACTACCCCAGAACTCACAAGGCCTGGCTCCTCCCTGTGAATCTACACTATACCTGGGAGATTATATGACTCACCTGTGAGGGATAGCACGAACCATAGAATCTTGACGCCAAAAGGAATCATCGTCCTTTAGTTATACGAACACCCATACGCGTCCGAGATATGTAGTTCTCGCGAGTGGCTGGAGCGTCCCGAGAAAAGGAATCGACCAGGGCGTGGTTGTACAAAAACCACAAGTGCCAGTATCTTGTGATGATGAACCTCTTGTGTTATGAAGACGTATGACACGGGAGAGGTGGCAAACCTGACGACAACTTGGAGTGGCGGAAAAGGGACCCTCAAAACCCGAAAATACAATCTAATACTTATGGAGAATAGGCCCCGCGTCAACTGACCCAATTACACAGAGCTGAAAGATATCAAATTGCGCCCGTATGTTCTCTGTCAAAGATTCTGATCTCTGTTGTCAGAAAGGACCGCAAGGATCTCACTGGAGCTGTGGGGTGGGAACGGCCAAAGGCGTTATGGTATCTTATGGTATGTGTACCCATTCTTTTGTATCTTCGTGTGAGCATGTGTTTATGAAATACCTTCCCCTAATCTCGAACTCTGCGATTTTGAGGCAAACCCAGAACCTAAGGGACGAGTACACTCCATATATAGCGTTGGGGGGATTTTCATACCCACTTCAAAAGTTGGCGCCCGCTTCCGGCGGAAGGCAAACAGATACTTGGAACCACAAGTGTTTTGCCGAATACACACTGATACACATTCCCTTGACAACAATTACTTATCCAAGCGTGAGATACGAAGCAGCGGAGTAGAATTTGATGCGAGCGCTTCCAAGCCACGTCATTCTTCGAGTATTTTGAGAAAAGGATGGACCCAATGAAACGTGTCGGGGACGACGTCGCGGTACGTGATGGCAATATTGCAAGCCGCTAAGCGCTCAGTAGTTGTACAGTGTGCGGAAGTCAGCCGGACTAAGGAAATAGTACTTACCCAAGAGACCGCATACAAATGTCCGCCATAATGAGATTGATGCGTGATCGATGATCTTTAACTGAACCTAAATCGGCAATCGAGACGATTGCTATCAGCCTTAATCTTGAAATGACGAGAACTGCAGTAAGTATGCATTCTTTTACCTTCGAGTTTGTGGCCTCCAGGAGTACTTTCATCTGGGCAACGACTGTACTCGCAGTATTACGAACTTATGCAGTATATCCATTTTCTGAGTTGTGATGGACCGAACTGCGAACGACTCCGGAACTGAAACAGATCCTTCAGTTTCCCTCGTCGCTTGTTCGATTTCGAATGTTCTGCCGCTAAAGTCCACACCGTCATAGTGTTAGATTTACATCCAAGTCCAACTGCCCCAGGCAATGGGGTAATGAAATGGAAAGACTCTGCTCCAAGGGTTCCCATTCTCAAATCGTGCGGAGTGTGACCACGTGGAAGAACAACGCTCCTGTCCAGAAAGTCCAGTGGGCCATGAATTCCAGAAAGTAAGATAAGTCACGAGGAGACTCCGGCAGCCGCCAGCTCAGCGTCCCACCATTGACTTTGATAGTTTGAAGATCTGGCATCTGATACCTTGTGATAGGTCTCCCGCCTCCTGCGACGTTGTCCGCATTATAGAAACCTGCCCAAATTCACTATTAAGGCATCCCAAGCAGGACTGAAGATTCGAAGGGGCGTCGAAGGACAATTTGGAACCTCCGGGGATCGAATTATAGGGATTTTCGGGTGCTTCTATTAATGGACCAATGACCTCCTAGTACGGGTAACGGTGAGTATTTAATCTCGAATATGATCAACTCGGTACACATACTGTACGGTACGGGCGAACGATACTGAGCCGTGATGGTTCACAATCTCTAAACCAAACAAATTCCCCACAACCGACTGGAAGGACCTTCGCATGCCAGAACAGATCAATCGTGAACATTTGAATTATATTAAACATTTGAGCCACGAACAGGGGTCATAAACGGGATTAAACAGGATTTCTCTTGACCTTGTACTCAGATCTCGCCAACGTTCCAATACCCTGCGAGTAACCATTTATCAAGTCTCCCAATGCTGCATTTCACATTTCATATTGCAATAACGACTACCCCTATGAGCGAAGTATCCGGGGTGTTTCTTTTCAACGTCGCTATCCATAGGGAGCACAGCGCAATTCGAGGGAGATTTATAACGCAAAGAAAAAAATTCTCTCTGTCGGGGAGTCGAACCCCGCTTTCGCGCGGTCAATATGAATGACAGGCGCGTGTACTAACCGATATACTAACAGAGACCTGATGAGAGTTGGCAGGTAAAATTCTATAAGATTATTTGACCGACCATTCGCAGTATAAGAGGCGAACGCGCCTGAACGGGCACGCCCTTTCGTTCTGTGTACTGGTCATCCGAAAGAATAGCATGATGATTATATCTATATAGGTGTTATCTCTAGGTTACATTATATCGGACCGACATAAAGGGCAACTGGAAGAATGACTTGTATTGAACCACTGCAAGCAAATAGGTCAGTCGATTGTTCAATACGTGCTGGCAGAAGCTAAGTTTTGACTTACTTTGTAAAGGCATCCGGCATGGAACTTGTTTTTACATGTCTTGCAAGGCTTCTTCGGCAAACTGCCGTCCATTACACTGATGATACTGGACAAAAGTGTTAGACTGTGACCCTTGGCTCGAAGGCACAAAGATACACATACGAATAACATATAGCACACTCCACTTGACCTTCAAAATGCAATGTCACGTTCTTCTTGAAGAGACTCAGACCATCGGTGAGCCGACCATTCTTGACGGTATGGTTAGAATTTTGGTATATGTTATTAGAAAGTTCCGTGCTCACATGCGACCAAATTGTTTGTTGGACTGCAAGAATCCAGGCTCTCCACCTGCTCTCATCGACGCCAACTCGCTTCAGATCCTTGACTTCAATCCTATGTAACGGCCAATCTGAAGGGATCTTGAGCTTGATTTCCAGTTGGTGTTCGTCCACAAGATACGAAGCCAGGACCTCATTTACAGCAGCAGCTACTTTGACCGACATGCTATCATCGGCCAAGTCTTGACCAGCGGGACCCTTTACGTGGGCAAGCTCGACGTCAATAATGACAGGTGAGAAGTACTGAGACGTGTATGTTGTTATTGCTGTCGATAACTGTCGATCTTTGCAATCCGAAAGCCACGAATGGATAAGAGACGGAACTGATAGCAATGCACGATAATAGAGATGAGCAGCCAAGAGGGGTATGCTGATGGATCCGGGCTCAAACACTGGATCGCTGACTTGAGTAAACGGTTATCGACTACATAACAAAACTTACGGTCGACGTAAAACTCGTTCACTGCCCAAATATCCAGTTTGAAAGCCTTCGCTAGCCCTCCTTCCAAGTGTAGAAGGGCGAGGAATAACGGAATGAAATTGACGGCAATAAGGTCCAAATTACGGAGTTGTTCGATGTACCCAGACTTGACTTTGAACGACTGTATTATCGCCATAATCAGTACCTATCTTCTTTTTTTACAAAGATGAACAGTACACACCGCATTCTGAAAAAGGTCAAAGACTAGCATCCAACCTAATAAAGAACCGAACACATTCTGCAGCCCGTTCATCTGACTAGTTTACTCCCTAGGTACGGAAGCGCACTCACCTGTTGTTCATCCTCATCTTCTGTGCTTGTCAGGTTGACATGTCTTCCGACAATATCCAGCAGCTCGGAAGGAAGTTGAGCCTTGAAAGTGGACTCCGTGTCGACACCAGCCTCAATGACAAGATGTTCTGTACGTTTCTGGGCTGCCGTCTGGAGAATCCTATAAGCCGTCTTTTGTACTTCTAGCGAGGGGTCCGTGATTAAGTGGCACATCTACAAGTATGAATTGTCAGCAACGAAGTCGAGTGAAGTCTTTCAATGGTGCTGACCTTGGGCAAAGTATTCTCATCCATCAATGACTCTGGTAACTCTCGCAAGATCGATAAAACCAATTCCCGACAGATTGACCGCGGAAGCGAAGGACTGACAGTATCTGTCAAAAGAAAGGTACCCATTATGAAGCCACATAAACGTCTCGAAGTTAAAAATATGCCACCAACCGAATTTGATCAGCGCCAAATCCCTGATCACTTCTAACACGTTTTTCCTCCTCTGGTCCCACTCGGCCTTGAGCGACTTATTGGTTTTCACCAAGCCCTCTATACTAATCACCAGCCGCAGGCTTCTCGCAAGGGTGACGAGCGATGCATTATCCGTCCAAGATGCGTTCTACAAGGCTTTTAGGTCAGCCATCTATGCAAACTGACGTTCTCACCTCCAGGTTATTCTCCAACACATCCCAGATGAACTCCCAGTGTGACCCAGGTACGTTTTGCAGAATTGGTGCCAGGTATTCGAAGATGAGTGTCATTGCACTCTCCACCTCTTCGTCGACATCTGCGTCATCCGAGGTAACCCACCCTTGACAAGCCTTGACGACGTTCACAGCACGATATTGTGGCAAGAAGACCACATCGGATTCCAGGTCCGGTGCAGAAGCGGCAAGTCGTCTCAACGTAAGCAGACCGGCGGTGTTGATTTTACTAGGCCTGATACCCAGTAGCTCTGCTGCCTGTTCGTTCCTATATCTATCCAGCCGCATAGGCTCTGCTCCCGTCTCAGTAATTGCTGCGATGAGAGTCATGGATGTTTGGGGAGCTACATGCACGCGTTGGTCGAATATCAAGTGAGAAAATGATGCATGGCACATACCGCTCTTTTCTAATTTCCTTGCCAGTCCAATCCATTCTTCCGCCTCCTCCACCTCCAGATCCTCCAAAACGTCTTCTAATACAGTTTTCAACACCCTCGTGTCCAATACGCTGTCACTCTCCACAGCAACCCTTATCACATCCACCACAAGCTGCTCTAAATTAGTTCTACCGTCATTGGCGCCATACTTTCCTTCCACAACTCTTTTGACAACGCGCTCTCTCCAGCCATCTGCTACACGGCCAAGCGATCCAAGGAGAAGATATGCTGTAACCTGATTCACTCTTGCAATGACCTCTCCCAAACCGGCCAATGCTCTCGCATCGAATACAGGGCTAACACCTGCTGGAACCTTTTGATAATCACTCGCATATATTGAAAGTGCGATGAAGTGTCTCAAAGCCCAAAGATTCCGTCTTGCGAGGTTCCTGTCTTCTAGGAACATTCGGAGCAGGGCATTAATGATACGGGCGTACGACGAAAATCCTCGACCGTCCGTAGATTCTGGGCCTTCCGTCGACGGCTCCACATCGGGTGGGATGAGAGGGTCGATTACCGCAAGACTGTAATCAACCGGATCATGCGGTAGTTGCCGGAGCATCCCGTCCAATGTTTCCGAGGGGGGGAATAAGTCGGGTAATAATGAAATACTGAGCTTTTGGCCATGAATTGCGAGCATTCCAAGAATATCTTCGGGCCTAGAAACAAGAGATATCAACAGAGGATAAAGTACTGCGGGGTTAAGGACTCACAAAGGCCGAACCTGCGTATCGGCCAACAAGTCCCTCAGCTTAACCTTCACGTTCCCGATTACTTGCTCCCTTCTCTCCTTACACAAATTCTCTCCCCTAGTCTCCCTCTCCCAGACCTCTCTCGCGACACCGAACACATTCGAAGCAGGATCAAAGCCAAACATGGTACATTCAGGTGCAAGGTACCCGAACAAGAACAAATTGGGCAGCACCTCCTCGATTACGCGGACCTTTTGTTGGGCATCGGTATGCTTTGTTGCCAGGTCCAAAAGTTCTAGAGGTGCTTCGAACACATTCAAGTTGATGTCTTCCATTGAGCCTCCAAGAAGCAATTCAACGTGAAGATTGAAAGCAGTCACAATCGTCTCAACGAAGCCATCATAGCCACTTCGAGAGATGAAATAATCTAAAGTAACGTTAGACGGTTTGGCATGTAGTAATACGAGAGCAAAACACGGACCATGAGCACCTAGCACAGCCTTCACGACCTCCAAATCTCCCGGAATAGCAGGCGTATTCCCGTTCAACACACTGCCCAACAAATTCCCGACGATATCATCCAGTTCGTCCGCCTTGGGCCTCAGATAACTAGGCAGGATACCCTTCTGGACGGCCTGGGCCATATCCGATGCAAACTTCCTAGTCTTCTCTGAATCGCTCGCCATTGTAACAAGAACACCTAAAAGGGCATGCCACAACTCCAATGTCTTCTCCTCGTTGTTCCGATGTGTCAGATATGAGAAGACTAAGGAAGGCGAAAATTCAAGAAGGAACGCTGAATGAGTCCTTGCAAGTAGGTCGAACCTCTGAAAACCAATACAAATCAACGAAAGGCCAGGATGTATATCGAGTAACAAACCTCAGCAAATGCCGGATCCTCAAACAAGCCCTCCCTGAACTGTCGCAACATACACTCCAAAAACTTGATGTCCTCCTTCGTACTTTCTCCATCTCCTGCATTGAATATTTCGTTCAGCCTCTGTACACTTTCACCCAAAACCTCATGGATCAAATCCGCAACCTCGCTCCTCACATTCGTGCCCTCCTTGAAATGATCAAATAGCACCTTCAAGAACGTCGCAACAAGCCCCGAATTCGTCTTCACCGCGTCCCTAAGACCAATTTTGAGGACATCCCACGCAGAACCGAACAACCCCGCTCCTTCTCCTTCCCCTGATGCAAGCCCAGAATCAACCTTCCCAAGTGACTCCAAATTCTGCCCAACAAGCCTGGCTCCAGCACGCTCCTCGACCTTCAATCGCCCATTCTTCATTTCCTCCCATACCTTCCGGAACTGCGTTTGCACGAGTTTCTTGGCCTCTTCTCTCACATCGGCGTTTTCATTAGGCACGAGAACGGATACAAAGTCGCCTTCTTCCTTTGCCTTGGTTCCGTCAACAATCAACCTCCTAGTCATGAATACTACACATTCTAAAATGGCCGAAAGGAATGCGGCGGATGTAACAGCACGGTGCAATGAGCTCAATGCACGACCATCAAGTGCTGCCCAAAGAGATGTAAAGAGATCTTCGAGAGGCGTTTTTGTTCCCGACGATGCGATAATCTACAATAATATTTTCATGTCGGTTGGTGCATGACGGAAGGGAAGCACTCACAGATGAAGGGATAGTCGATAACACGATGACAATCGTTGGATATCCCTGTACAGGGTTTCCAGAACATCCCAGTTGTAAGAACTGCAAGAATTCTTGGTAGGCTAGCGAGGATTTAACGACTTTCGGGGCCGGGGCCTCTTCCGACATCTTCTCTGGTTTCCGGGCCTCTTCGCCTTCGCCTTCATCCTCTTCGTCCTCCTCGTCCTCATCTTCTGCATTCTCGTCTGCACTGGTGCGGTAACTCCTCCCCAATTCCAGGTCCCAACAATTCGGGAATTCTATGACCATTCTCAACAACACCGTCAGAGGAGATCACAAGAGACATGCCTTTAATGAACGTCAGGAGGGGCTGCCACATAACTCCCCGGACCAACGTGTCCTGTTCGACCCAAGCGGATCGGAGTACGGCACAACTCAACACCGGTATAATTGATGCTATATGCTCTGTGCCACACTTAGTTCCCTCTCATGTGACGTAGAAAGCAGATGAATGCACCTTTATGACTCTCCAGTAATTGCATCAACAATCCCCACCCTGCCTTCCTTACATTTGGCTGTCCGAACCCGAAGCTCTCCAAACCTCCAAACCCACCACCCTGCGTCTGCGCCTCGTCCGACGCCACAAAAGGCGCCTTTTCAGCATGATACAGCACCGTCCACAACGTGGGATTCTTCAACAACGCCATAACCTCATCCGAAATCCCTGTTTTATCTAATTCTACAATTACCCTTGATCAGTTTCCCCGTATGTACGATACGATAGGGCCCAAACTCACCAAGGAACCATTTCAACCCACCCACACCACCAATCCTCAACCTCGCCCTTCGATCCACCTCACTCTCATCATACTCCTCCGCTTTACTTCTTACAGCCTCCCCTTCCTCGGTTCCTGCCTTCCTGGCAGCAGCGATCGCAGCAGCCAACTGTTGTTGCTTACTTATCCCCCCTTTCCCTCCACCTCCAGATCGTTGGTTCTTGGGGACAGTAACAGGTGGCGTAGGTACGTTGCTCGCCGGGGGAGGATTGAGATACGCGTACACGCCGAGCGGGTCCATAACCGTTCGCTGAACAAAGTTGAATATCGCGTTCTTGGATGTAGCATCGAGCGTGTAGAAGCCTCCATCCGCTTTTTGGTCTGCTTCCTCTACGTGTGAGGTTGCTGAAGGATATCGAACGAACGAATCCCAAGCATCCTTCCCCGCACTGCCTACAGTCTTCTCGATATCATGAACGAGGATAAGCCAACTCCCGAGTACACTCTCCACTTCTTCACTCGCCGCTGTTTCCTTTAAGTAGAACAAAATCTGATCCCGCACCTCCGCAATTCTGAGAAGACTAGAGTGGACCGATATCGAGAGAAGTCGGATACGTCGAGAAGGATGAATAAACAACGGCGGCACATAATGCATCTACAACCATCCCAATCCCATTCACCTCATCTGAACAACAAAACCGAAAAATCAAAGAAAAACGCACCCAAGCAGGAACCATCTCAACCAAACTAGACACCACATCCACATCCACACTCCCATCTTCCCGCTCCTCCCGCTCCTCCTCCAAACCACCACCCTTAACCTTCACCGCCCTCTCAACCCACACATTCCCCAGCTCCTCCAACGCCCTCACCTTCGTCACCTGCGCCTTCTTCCCAACATTCCTCAAAACCACAACCAACTCCGGCGGCAACCTCCTCGCCAGCCCGCCCACCTCCAACGGATCCGGTTGCGCTCTAACAGGTTTCACAGGCGGAATATACACCTTCGCTCTCGGCTCCTTCTTCCCATCTTTCTTCCCTCTTCCCGACTTGTCTTTATCCTTGTTTTTAGCTTTACCGGGTTGGGGTGAGGAGGGGTCGAGATCGATTCCGAGAGCAGCTGCGACTTTCTTTTGATGCTTTTTCCGGGTTGCGGATGTTGCTGAGGATTTACCGTGGCCTTTTGCCATGGCGGTGATGTGTTGGGTTCGTCAACCCGCGACCAGATCTGGAAATGTCTTTGAGTAGGATGTGTCCCGCTGGGTCTGTAGAAGCTTCAATGGGTAATGTGTGTAGGGCAAGATCGAATTTTATTCAATCTATTAGCATTGGTTATCAAACCTCGTACTGATTCATAATGACGCATGTCACACGTGACCATTATTTCATCCTCGCCTCCGACGACGTTATATCATTAATCATTTATTCGTGTTCCACCGATGCTTAACGGTATGTAGACTAAACATAGAGCAAACGAAAACTATTGCAGTGGGGACAGATAATTGCACAAGACAGAAAAACGGAACGGAAATAGGTCATAAAAAGAGGATGCAGAAATCTATCACCCACTCCAGCCACCCCCTCCCAACTCATCTTCCCTGCACCCCCCGATCTAAGGAAATAAAAATAACTGCGCACAGAGCATGACGGTCTTTTCTTCATCACCTTCGAAACACCATGCATCATCCCTCATCCTAGCAGGCCCTCGCTGTCCGAGTAGGCAGTGCTGCTGTTGTACGGAGAAAGCTCGTTGTACCGCGCAATACGGAGTCGCTGACTGGGAGGAATAGCCTTTTCATCGACACCGGGTTGGAATCCACCATGGAGAACACCGACACGCTTCATAGCCAACAACTAGAACAAGTTCGTCAGAAACCCCTATTCATGTGACAGGACATCAAGACTCACGTTATGGGCAGCGTTCGAATGATCGTAGACACCACCAAAGAAGGCCGTTGTCGCATCCTTGCCGATCATCTTGACAATTAGGTGAGGGCCTCCAGGGTGTTCATCAATAAAGTCGGAAACGTCATGGATGAAGCCAGCGATGACAATCAAGGGTCGTTTCTGTGACTGTTCCTGGACTAGTAACAAAAGTCAGCTGAATGATCGAGTCAAGAACAGGAAGTGGAAACTCACAGCTCTCCCAACTGATGACAGGAAGGTCGTTGCTATCACTTGGCCAAGCAAGTTTCTCCTGAGTCTGCCTCAACTTCTTGAGTTGCATAGTAAGTTGACCCTTCCTGACTTCATTATCGGGGAACACCTATTATAAACCCTTAGCCCTGCCATGTTGAGATGGCAACTAGAGGTACGCGTACCTTCAAGTGGCTAGCAAGACCTAATTTCTGGCAAACCCAGATGAACCACTTAGTCGGATCATACTGGTACCATTTGATGGCATTGCGGTAGTCCATGGGGAACTGGTGATGGAAGTTGTGGTAGCCTTCACCAATGGTAACAAGGGCAGTGATGACATGGTCGCGAGGGGTGTGCTTGTCATCAAAAGGAGTGTCTCCAAGCCAGTGAGCGAGCGAGTTGACACAGAAGGTAGACTGGAAATTGGACACGTGAGCGTGACGCGCGAATACAAAACAAAAAAAAAAAATCTTGAATCACTTACGTGGTGTACAAAGCACAGTCGGAGGACTCCAGCGTAGACGTATCCACCCCGAGCATCACCCCAGAGAAGCCAAGGAATGACAGTAGGAACGATAAAGGCCATGATGAGAATGAGGGTGAGGTAGTTCCTATGTTGCCAGCGCACAACGGGGTTCTTGGTGAGGTCGCTCACATCAGCGACACCGGGCTTGCGGCGCGGCTTGAAGAGCATCCAACCGATATGGGAGTAGAGGAAGCCCTTGTGGGCGTTGTAGGGGTCAAGGTCGGTGTCGGTGTAGCGGTGGTGTGCGCGGTGGCCACGAGACCACCACTTGATGGATCCTTCCACTGCACCAGCACCGAGCATGGCAAGAACATACTGCAGAGGCAGCGACGCGTTGTAGGAACGGTGCGCCCAAAGACGGTGGTATCCGGCGGTGATGCCGAGGCCGGTGAGGTAGTAGTAGAAAATGGAAAAGAGAAGAGTCTCCCAGCGGAGGGGAGTGAACATGGCACCAATGAGGCCGATGAGGGGGGTGACGGTGAGGATGGTGAAACTGAGCCAGTTGATTTCCTTGTACCAGTTCTGCCAGGTAATAGGAGGAAGGGCCTTCTGGGTCTTCAGGGTGTGGGCGACATAGTTGTCGGGGATGTTGAGGTCTGAGGGGACAACGTCATCGGGCTTGGTGTGAGCAGGAGGGGCCTTGCTGGCAGGGGAGGGGGAGGACATGGTGGTCGTCCTTGGAAAAGGAAGAAGACGGGGTTTACAGGGCGAGCCTGAGGCCTGAAAAATGGGCGAGGGCGTCTATTTAAATTCCGTTTCTTTGGGGAGGCTGATGGCGCTTTGCGGTACCTGGTCAAACCTCTCCCCACAACATCTCCTCTTCCTCCCTCGACAACATCTCCTGTTTTACCTTGTCCCTCAGCCCTCAATGCCCTCCCACACCCCCACAATCAGCCTCCGCTGCCTTTCAGCCTCCGATTCCTCCCTCTCTTGCAGTCGCCGTCTACGTCACGTGTTATCCCCATAGAATCTTTGGGGTGTCCATAACTGGCAATTATTTACTCACATGGACAGCCACAGACAGCTACACATGTGAATTCCCATAATAATTCTACTTCCAACGGATCACTACTTATTATCATCATCCCGCATCGACCTACAATCTTCCCAACGCCTTTGCGACGTAGTAGCCCATGTTGATCCTCGCCACATTGATGTTTGACCAGTTGCGATTGGGGTGCACCCTGTTTGTCAACAGTACCCAGAACGTATTGCTCGCTAATAAATCCCGTTCAGACATGCGCACTTTCAGGTTAAGGTTAAATAACCCACGTCTATCAATAGCCAGTGACGTCCCAGTATACCCCGTGTGGCCGGCCGTCTGCAAACTGCTCATCGGCCCACTCCAGTAGGTCTGATCCAACTCAAAGCCCAGACCATGTGCATTCCCCGGAAACGCCGTATTGAAATTCGTGAAGATCAAGTCCACAGTTTCAGGCCGAAGCACCCGCTTCCCCCCATACGTCCCATTATTCAAGATCATCTACAGAGCGGTCCATCAACTTATTCGAGACTGCCCCATCCCCCAACTAGATTCAAATCTTACCTGACAGAACACGCCTAGATCCAATGCACTCGAGTACAGGCCCGCATGCCCCGCAACTCCATTCAAGCCCCACGCATTTTCGTCATGCACCTGCCGAACGATCCACGTCAGCACTCCGAATCACTTTCACCCCTCTTCTGGCATTGATGATTTATCATATGCCAGATTCTGCGCAGTACTTACGGTACCCCAAACTGGCTGTCTTCTTTGGGGCTCGACGCTCCCCAAGACCTCAATCTGATACTCTGTGCTGACGATCTTCTTGCCGATCAGTTCGTCTCTATCGAATTCTATGTTACCCCGGTTAAAGAAGGTCGATTTCATCTTGAGCGGCCCTGCTAATTCTTGTTGGAGAAGGTCATCGAGCGGGAGGGACGTGACCTGTTCGAGCAAGAGTTGCATCGACATGAAGCCTGCAAGAGTATGATGAGGTTCACTCCTTGTAATTGTGCCCATCGAAATAAGACCCACTGAGATCGGAATAAAGGTACGTCGATCCCGGCTTATGGATCACTGGCGTATTGAGGATAGCCTGTCTTCTTTCTTCCAACGTCGCATATCTATACCACACCAAATTAACGTCCCAGTCAGCCGCATACTCGATACCTCCATAAGTTACACTTACCCGTTCCATAACCCGGGATCCGGATCAGCATCAAACCCCGCAGTGTGCGTAAGTAACATCTTGACTGTCACATTGTCCTTTCCTCCCACTAACAAAAGCCCACATTAACCTCCGTCCCATTCGAATCATAAGAAAACCAAAACAAGACCCACCATTAAAACCGGGCAAGTGAGCCCCAACTTTGTCCTCCAACCCAATAACCCCTCTCTCAATCTGTTGCAGCGACAGGATCGTCGTAAACATTTTCGTCAACGACGCCACTGCAACTCACTATCAATCACCCAATCCCGGAAATCTCGTAATATTGAAGCAAGGAAACATACTGTCGAAGATGTCATCGTTCCCGATCGCAACCCACTCTTCCTTCGCCAGCTCGCTCCCATTCGCGTGTGCGTATTTCAAGGAATAGCCAGTGCTGAAATGTGATACAATGACACTCTGATGTCCGACTCTGCCACATCCCCGTCAAATCTGTATCGGACGAGCTAGATAAAGGATTGTGTACACTTACAATCCGACAGCACCTGGATACAAAGCCCTAACTTGGTTGAACGAAGCCGAGCCATAGTTCGCCGGGACAGTATACGCTGTGATATTCTTCTCGAGTTCCTTTAACGCAGTTGGATTCACGATCGTCGCAGGAAGAGTCTGTGCCTTTCTCAACACACCCTTACCATGCGTCGAGAGTGCAAGTGCGAGCGTAGCGAGGGGTAACAGGCTGAGGACTCTTGTGAGCATCATCGTCAAGGCGAGACCAAGGCTTGTCCTGGAAACAGGGCCTAAGTACACAACAAACTCCCAGGGACGCAAACAGCCATATGCTAACTAGACCACCCCATGTGCGCATACGCGTCAGGCGGGTCGGTAAACATAGCGCGAAGCGTTAGGGGTGGCCACGGGTGCTTAACCGTCCATTCTATTTTTATTCTCGATCGTGAAAGCCGGGATCACTTCACAGACCTTACATAGTATCTTCTATAAGGATCCTCTCTGGACAGGAAAACATCGTCTGACGACCTTGTTGCGGTCCGCTCGCCTGAGCCGACGGTCCGAAGTGGAGTCGCTGTATGTTGATGCAGAGTTTCAGTGTGTGTGTCACTACATGAGAAGACTTGAATCTGATTTGGTTGGGATTCAGGTGATTGACATGATCGGTGTGTTCCGTATCCTGTTCCTGGAAGTTCTTCTGAAGTTCTTTTGCACAGTTAGCCTAACGTCAGTCATATTAGTCGATCGATGGTCGACATCACGTGTAAATACATCCAACATTATTCTAGGGCCAAGATTGTATGAATTTCACCGACTGTTGCCACGTTCTCCAGGATATCGTCGAGGAATATCCTTCGAGTGCAAATGTTTACTCAACCTCTTCTTCCCATGTCCGTAGCGCAGGTCAACGGTGCAGCGAGAGTGAGTACGTTCTGATTCTCTTCCGTTGCACAATGTCAGATGTACAGTCTGCTGAATGTGTTCCGCTAGGCCACCCCAAGGGATATCCAGCTACAACGCCTCATCTAATACCGCAAAAACCCGCAACCACTATCTCTCGAGCGGCCCGTCCTCATACACAGAACCGGTGTCACAGGCTCCGAGTTTTCAGCTCGTTCTTCTCGGCATGACGACAAAACCCGTCCATCCTACCCAAGCCCTTCCTCTCAAAGCATCCGTACACCGTCCAATTATCTTGTCAGAGCGTTCTTCGTCTGATGCGAACTCATTGAACTGCCTCTGACAACACACCGAACTGCCTCATGCGGGGAAATACGACACGATTCGATGTTACCAGTGGTGATCCCGGAAAAACTTGTCAGTCTTCGGTATCCGTATACTGGTCACTGGATCCGTTTGATCAACTTCTCGCGAAACTCAATACTTCGAACACAAAAGGTTAAAAAGGGACGTATGTTACCTCTGGTGGGGATCAGACATCCTTCCTGGATTTCTTCGAAAACCGGTTTACTCTTCGTAATCGAAGATGCAGTGGTCAACACTCGTAGCGTTTATACAAGCCAGTTGCTTCATCACTGGCGCCTTTGCGGCGTTTGGGTTGACGGAGTCGGGCAATATTTATACTGTTGATACCAACGCGGGCTTGGTTTTCAGGGGTGCGTATGGTTTGGCCGGCCGTTAGTTCGTTCAGCTGAACGGTGCACTCTGTAGTTGACAAGACCTCGGGAGATATCACTTCTATGGTGTTCAATGGCATTGAAGTACGTTTCACTGTTAGGCTTTCGTTTCTGAGATGCCCAATAATTGTGTGGCAGACTCAAGACCAAGGTAGCAAGAAGAGTCATATCAACTCTGGTATTGGTGCATCGTGCAGTTGGGTGAGGACTGGACATGACAACAACTACATCAAAATTACTTGCAATGCGAGTGGTATCACTCAGTATGATCTCATTCCCTAACTAGTAGTTTGATGTTTGCTCACATCCAATTTCAGGTACTATGTCGCAAAGTATAACGATCCCGCGATCCATATGGCAACATAGTACGTCTCTTTTGCCGCTCGGAGACTTCGCCAGCACCTCATCCTCCTGTCTAGCATCACATCCGAACCCTCTGTTGGTGAACTTCGTTTCATCGCACGTCTTAGGAAAGCGGCTGTCCCGAATGGATACCCTGTCTCAGAGGTCGACGGCGGTACCGCCATCGAGGGTAGTGACGTGTTCAATGTCAACGGACAGACGAGATCCAAATTCTACTCCTCAAGGCAGTTCATTGATGATCAAGTTCATGGTGTTACTGGCTCTGGTATTGGTGTCTGGATGATCATTCCCGGCGTAGGATATGAGGGTTCTTCGGGTGGTCCGTTCTTCAGGGATATTAATAACCAAGGAGGTGGGTTGTAGCTTTCGTGGATTATTCTTAACTAAGAACTGGACGATCTCCGATAGGCGCGCAACAGGAACTCTATTTTTGTGAGTCTCCCCTTTGTATGTGAATGAGTTTAACTACTGATGATCCACCTCTTAGACATGGTAAGGGTTGTCCCTTGATTTTTTCATTCCCAATTGCCTAATCTGTCTCGACACAAATAGAACTCTGGCCATACTCAAACTGAATGTATGTTCCCTCTCCTAACGCTTATGCCCTTCTCCAGCTAAATCATCACTTAGCCAACCGCATGGGCTTGCATGGTCCATACGCCCTTTGGTTCACCACTGGCTCGACACCCTCCGGCGACATCAGTACGCATAATTCCTGGAGAACCTTTCGTCCGAAATCAAGCTGACCCCTGTCACTCCTCAGGCACTGATTTCTGGGAAGGCCTCAGCGTGACGGGATACGTTCCCGTCGCGTCCCGTGGCCGAGTCAGCGGAAAGGCTTCCGGATTCCCTTCGTCGTATGCTAACTACATGTCTGTTGGCTGGAGCAACAACGAGGGTCAATACTGGTGCGTTTTTTCTGTATGCTTTGCCGAATAGTGCTCCCTGAGCATGCACTCTTAAAGGGTCCGTACTGACTCGTCTGGCTCATTCCAATCGCCTCGCATGAAACCTGGAACGTATACCCTGACTCGTAAGGACCATTTACCTTGTTCACAACTGCGAAACTCATTACCTTTCGGGACAGTTTACAAGATGGAATTGGCTGTCGCGAGTCAGTCGGTCACGGTTAATGCCAACAGCGCCACAACTGCCAATATCGCTTCCACCGAGGCTGTGAGTATATCCCTTCTTTCGGATCGTTCGCCACTTGACAGGATGGTGTCAGAACCCGAACGTTATCTGGCAAATTGGTGAATTTGACGGAACTCCTCGTGGATTCCTCAACGCAGAGTATGTGCTATCTACTTTTTTCATTGTTCCAACTTTTGCTAACGACATAAACAGCAAGATTGAATCGATGCAGTACGTTCTTTCTTGAACCGAGAGTATCATCGCCCAAATTAAATTGTTCTCCTATAGTCCAAGTGACACCCGTATGAGCAACTGGGGACCCAGTACGTTTCTGCTTCTTCGCGACAACCCCGGTACCTAATCATTGCATATATAGTCACTTTCAGCGTTGGGAGCAATGTCAACACTTTCCCCATGGCGATTTTCAAGGATGTCGGACCTGTTACGATCCGATTCAGCTTATCATCTAGCCAGCGTCAGTGTCAACTACCTCTCCAGGCGTTATGGCATCCTTACGTGTCTCTATAACAGTTGGTGCTCGTACTCTGCAGATCGCAACAACTCTTGCCTTTGCCGGTATGTTTATCCCAGCACGGTGACTTGTTTAATGTCTAATATCGGGGGTTAGGTGGTCGTCCGCAAGTAACAGTTAACAACTGGACCGGACCTGCCCCACCCGTTCCTTCGCAACCAGACTCACGAGGTCAGTGTCAACCACTAGTTATTAGGAAAGAAAGCTTATGTTCGGCGCTTTCGTAGGTGTCACTCGTGGTACATGGCGCGGAAACGTGAGTTATTCACTTGGTCTACTTCGTACAGCGAGCTGATATTTTGTCGACAGAACATCATGTATACGGTCAACATTCGTAAGTCCTTACCTGTTCCTTATAATTCCCCCATGACTTATATTTTGGTGGCCAGCTTCGGGAACGCTTGTTTCTGGTACCAACACAATTGTGATCAATGTCATCTCCGGGTCCTCTGGCAGCGGTTTCTTGTGAGTTGGCTTGCCTTCTTACAACTGGAACAAAAAGTGCTCACTAGTTGTAACCGCGCAGGTCCCCGAATGTTGTTTTCGATGCTATTCGTCTATATTAGTTTATGCTCCACATGTAACCTCTGAAAAGCACGCTGTGATTCCTAGGAGAAAAAAAAAATGAGCCTCTGCGAGATTGGCCTGAGTTTGGCGTCCAGATGTTTTAATGACTGGATCCGTCGCAAGTAATTCGTGCAGCTCAAAGGTAAAAAAACAATAAATAATGTTTTCTAATGAAGCTACGATGCAATTCATGAGTGATCAGTTTTATTCTTAGATAATGACCCACTTATTCGATGACCATTGGATCCAAAGAAGCGGAGATTAAATACGAAATACCGCGATTCCTTATACTCTTGGCAAGGTCAAGGAAGCGAAGCGGTTTGAACCGAGTTTCTACATATACCTATGGGAAGAAGTGTCTTCTCAATTGTTTCCCAACGCTTCTGATGTCACATATTCGGTGCCACGCAAAATCGTCGCCACTACGGTCGGAAAGGTATCCAAGTTGCTGGGTTATTCGTTGCATTCCGCCAACTCGGCGATTGGTGAGCTTGAATTCGAGAACTGTCCAACTCTGGTCAGCCTCATTCGCACGTCTTTCGAACGTCTGTATTCGTGGGCTAGATAGTTGACTGGAGCGTTTGCCACCGAGCATTCCGAATTTGCTCTTTGCAGCAAATCGATGTTAGAGGCTGCCAATCATTTAGTACCAACACACCTATCCAAAGGGGAGAATAGCATTTACACAAGGAAGTGTCGGCGAATCAAAAGTACATCATTGTCTACTCCCGGGTTTCATCGGTTTGACTAAAATCGGTCGTCGTGACTTCCGGTTTCTAGCACCTGCTGCTAGCGCCGAACGGGCTATCAACACTCCGAGACTCAAGAGCTGTGGAGAGCTGTGGGAATTGTACCGCCTCAAATGTTTGGACTAGAGGCCGTCGCCACATATTGACATCATCGATCCTGCTTTCCAGTTTTCCGGAGTCCTCAATGCATCACAGCCCCAACTTCTGGAACTCCCTTATATATAAGTCATGAGAGTCCCTCTCCCCACATATCTGTGATTCTCGACCCGTTGCATCGACAGGGGCCATGACAGACTACATTAGGCGACTCGTGTCAGGACAGAAAGCTCGTTTCAAAGATGGCGAGCTCAAGGTCGAACTTGGTACGTTTTGGCCCTGAATATTGCCCTTACTCTCTTCTTATATTTTCGACATTGGTATTACTGTAGACCTCGTTTATGTCACAGATCAGGTCATTATCATGGGATACCCCGCTAGTGGGTTTGAAGGCTATTATAGGAATAGAAGGGAGGACGTGAAAAGGTTCCTCGACCATCGCCATAGAGGGAATTACTGGATTTTCAACTTTTGTCCGCTGAAGGAGAATTCCTACGACTCTCAATACTTCGAAGGAAGAGTGAGCAGATATCCATTCCCTGACCACCAGTAAGTGGCCCTCCGTTAGTTGGATCAGCGTCTTGCCTGATAACTGCGCTCATTATGTAGTGCTCCACCACTTGCTATAATGCCTCTTGTGGCACGGGAGATGAGGGCATGGCTGAGCGGCTCTCCAGACAGAGTCTCTGTTTTACACTGCAAAGGTATCCGATATTTCAATACAGCTCGGCTGGGTCTCACTCTCAAGTAAAGCTGGGAAAGGACGGTCGGGAACAATGGCCTGTGCTTACCTTTTGTCCTTGGATGAAGAACCTGCGCCTCCGAAGCTCCAGCGCAGTCACACAAGAAAGGAGTGGGCAAAACGACGGGCAGAAGAAACAATGGATGTCCTCCCTGAAGATCGGGAGCTTGACAAGATGCACGCCATAACGACCTCGTTGTTACAACCTTCGTCACCCGTCACGACAGGATCGGATACCACGGATGTCCTTGATCCAGAAGAGACAGGCAGGCCTCCTCTCACTGCCTCACCTGGTTCCGTATCTCCAACTTCCGCCAACCCCGAGAGATCCTTCACGGACGCGTTGAAAGGGGTGCTCGACCTTCACACCGCACGGAGGATGAAGGCACCTTCGGACCCACAAAAGAAACAAAAGCAGGGAGTTTCAATTCCTAGCCAGCGACGGTACCTGCACTACTGGGCTCTCTGTCTCGCATATGAAGCTCCCGCGGGATTTTGGTCTCTAATTCCATCACCCTCTCCTTCGCTTTCCCTAAGTCCCCGCGCCTCCTCATCCCCGGACAAGAAACGCGTTAGACTTACGGAAATCAAGCTGCGGCTCCGCGAAATGTCAACCATCAAACTTGGCCTCGTCAAAGCCGCTAACCTCGTCATGGGCAAAACCAAAAACTCAGACGGTGCATCTTCTGTACCTGTACCCAGTGCCCAAAGCCCTGCCAGCATTCCCTCCTCGGAGACGCATGCCTCGTCCAGAAATAATGGAAGTCACAGCGTGAACCATGTCTGGGCTTCGTTAGCGCGATATGATGACGATTTTGTCACGACCTTGGAAAAGTGGGAGAAACATACACGGGACGACAAAGGGAGATTAGGCGTTCGCAAGCCTGGTTCTGAAAGTATGGGTACCGATGGTGGGGGAGAGGGGGAGTTGAGCGCGGTATTTAGGGATGGAAGATGGGACCAACATAAGATGGTCCGCAGTTTTGCCAGGTTGGGTGAAGTCGGAGAAACTAGTCGTATAGAATCTCACAACATCGACAAAGTATGTATTTTCCCTCCACTTCTAGGTGCTGTATTTGATCATGTGTTACCCTACAGGATGAAAAAATACTCACTTACACACTTCGACCTCTATCCACCGAACGGTGGGAAGATATCAAGGAAGAGATTAAAGACAAACCAAGTGATCAAACTGAACAAGCCAAAACTGAAGACTTCAACCTCCCCGCAGACGAAAACCGATCCATGTACGACTCTTTGCCCGGACCTAACTCATCCATAAGCATCTCCACCAGTAGTATCAATGCAAGGTTAGTGAGCCAGGAACAAGGTGTGATACTTGACGCGGAACGCGAAGTGAGAATCAAGTTGTACATGGGCCAGGCAAGCTTCTTTTTTTCTTGGTATCCCATCCATAGAATGTTCATATATATCTAGGTGTTCATGGGCTGGATATGGCTCATCCCTACGTTTCACATGCCCCATCCGGCCCCAACGGAAACGAATAATAGCAATGACGACTCATCCACAGTGCCAACTCGGACATCAATCCGACTTACGCGTAAAGAAGTTGATTTTCCAATCGGTCTAGGAACTGGAATTGTTGATGTCGAGATCTCTCTGGAATGGGTTGTGCCATCGGACGTTAGACGGCAAGCGGAAGCTCTCTCCGTTGCTGATCCGGGGAAGAGGGATGAAATTGAACATGTTCTCTCCGAGCCACCTGTCTGTGCAGCCGCAGACTCTGCGGATGAACCTGCAAGTGTTGCGGCGACTTTGGGTGGTGTTTTAGCTGGAACTGGCGACGATACATTGCGAACTGCGGTAGAGACCCAGCAAGGGGTCGAGGACTGAAATTTCAAGGACCTATAGAACTTTTTTGTATGCATAGCCAATCCCAGCGCCCAGAAATGCTTATTCCGCTAATGACATATGACTTTCCAGATTAGCTTGAGTCTCAAATGTGCAAAGTACATCATGGTGACCTATTACGGCGAAATGCACTCATGGCGCGGAATGTGTTGAAGAACCGAGACCACAGCGATGACCCCGACTGGTGCATGTCCTTCCTAATTTTATCTCGTTGCATCCGTAATTTGCCTAACTCACTGAGGAGTGCCTCTACGATCCCAGCATTAGCCGCTTCACCCAACTCGTCCCTCAGCCGCTTCAGCAACTCGTTTTGCCTCTCGATCAGCTCTTCCATGGGGCCCCCAAGGTGCTGGCCAACCTCGGTATGTGGCAACATCTTACGCTGGGCCGCGAGCTCCTCTTGCACCCTCATCCATCGTTTCGCGGAATTGACAGCAATGAGATGGTCGATAATGCTCCAAGCGGATGCTTGCGTCCTTCTAAAACGCAGGGTTACCGAACCCCTGTCGATCATTTGTGCCCAATAATCTCTTTTGAGTTCTTCCTCTCGTTCAATGTAGGTCATCTCCTCGCTGTCGTGGCTGGCTCCTTCCGACCACATCGTTGTTGTGAGGATAACCCTTTCGAAGAAATTTTCTCCGCACAATTTCTTGAACATAGTGAGATTCTTCAAGGGTGTAGAACCCATGCGATTATCAGAAATCCTGTGCAAATAAAGGATCCCGGCAAGCCCCAGGTTATAACGGTGACTGGATTGGTTGGTTGAGCACTCGTTTCCGAAAACGAGATAAACACGTACACTAATTTGAGCCATTTTGCTATCATTTTGAGGACATGCAAATCCGATAGATGTGTATCGTCGAAACCAGGGGTGTCTATGAGAATGACGTGTGTGTCATCTGTAAAGCTGACTCGAACAGCGCTGACTTCGTTTGCCTGCGACTCGAGGTTGTGGTTGACTCCGGATTCGCGATCTACGGCTTGTTGAATGAACTGCGGTCATGGTGAGCGTGACAGGCGCGGATGGAAGACAAGTCCCTCACAGTACTTTTGCCAGCGCCCGTTGGACCCATGATACTAGTGAGCGAGGCTAAGGACTGCCATATCACCATAAACTGGATGTACTGGGCTCACGCAATAATAATATCGTCCTGCGCCAAATTTGACCCACTTTGCACGGGCATAACAGAAGAAATAGCCTTGCCAGTCCGTTGTTGGTGTATGCGTGGCAACCGTTCAACGTTGAGGTTCCCTTGACCTAAAACTTTGGACCAGAACCGCGAAACCTGTCACGGATAAGACAAAGTCGGTCAGATGATGCTCGCTTGACGAAATAGTAAGTTGTCCATACATGTTCGGAAACGCTTCTTTGTGAATAGCTTGAAAAGCGGCGCGATCCGCAACCGGTGAGCGGGAGGGTGTCAGTGTTGAACCAGATATTGACGGAGAGTGTTGAAGGGTCGTTACCTTGTGTTCGCCGAGGAGCCCTGGGATTGTGCCACTGACCTCGGCATGTTGACTATGTACGGTGGGTCACCGAGGTGTTGGGGGCAAGGAAACCTTCATGACGACCTCGAGGCCTGGGCATACCAATTAGTATACGTCATTAGCTAGTAAGTGGCGTGGACTCGGCGCTAAGTTACACTAGGTCCCTCTGGAAGTTGTTTCGGTACCTCTGAACATCCCGCTTAGGAGATCCACTTTCGTTCGAAGATTTCTTCTGCGTAGGTGTCCATCAGCTCCCACCAGCTCTCGTTTCGCAGCCTCAAAAATCCACGCGTCTTCTTCGGGACCGACTCCCGACTCCCGCTGGCTATTCGTATATTCTTCCGTCCTTGGGCTAGTAGAGCAGTGTAGGCCACTATACGTATCTTATGTCAAACCGTCGAGAAGATTTCATCTGAGAAATGTTTATTAAACGGGTGAATTGCATGACGATCTAAAGCACGCAGTGGCCATGGACCGACGACCGAACGTTTTGGGAGCGACCCACTGGCTTTCTTCGCTTCACCAATCCTGGTCATCGGGGGCTTGGAGAAGCCCCTTGCCCCATCACTTCCACTCTTCGTATGATCCTGACGTATATACTTGCAACGTGATTGATCTTTCATCCTTTCTTTTTCGCATCTTATATTACATGCCGTAGTACAAGGATTAATCACATCAAGGTTCAAGTCGCAAAACTAAATGCCTGAAATTCGTCGACTTCTTGCCTCTCGACATTGAGTCAGTCAAAGTCCTCTCCCTATTTGCATACCCACAACGCCGGCCCTTCATGAAGGATCCTGTCCCTGGTTCTCTGTGGCAACTCCGCCTTCTCCCTTTGTCCCTTCTGGTGGCGCTGATGACGTATCTGAGTTTACAGGAGGGCCGGGGTGCGAGTAATTGAGGGGTTCGACTGCCGTGTATGGTGCTGGTGGCCCACTTGGGTCTACGGGAGGGCCGGGGGACGGGGAATTGAGGGAGTCGACTGCCGCGTGTGGCGCTGATGGCTCATTTGAGCTCATAGGAGGGCCAGTACGCGGGGGATTGAGGGAGTCAGCTGGCGTGTGTGGCGCTGATGGCCCATTTGGGTACATGGAAGGGCCAGTGTGCGGGGAATTGAGGGAGTTGACTGGCGCGCATGGCGCTGATGGCTCATTTGAGTCTGTAGGAGGGCCAGTGTGCGGGGGGTCGACTGCCGTGTGTGACGCTGGTGGCTCATTTGAGTCTAGTGACGCCTCTTGGTGTTCCTGGGAATGCGGTCCGATTTGTTGTCTCCGAGCTACGAGTATTGTTCAAGTATGTCAATATCACAGTTGCACATGGTGCAAGTCGTGTCAAGGCCGGTACTGACCTCGCTTGAAAGGGAAGACCCGAAACATCCTTGCGAGCAGGGATAACTCCAGCTGGCGCTTGTCCTTAATAGCATTCTCCCGTTCCCGGCGCAACTGGCCCAGCTCCTCAAGAAGAGCTTCTACGAACTTCGGATCAGCTGTTTTTCCCAACTCGTCCTTCAACCGCCTCAATACGTCATTCTGTTTTACGACCAACTCTTCAATGAGGCCATGGAGCTGTTGTCCAGCTTCAGTGCGCGGAATCTTTTTCTTTTCATCGACCAATTCCTGCTGAATTCTGAGAGCTAGAGCATCACATCGCCTACTGGATTCAGCGATGATGAATTGATCAAGGACATTGCGAGCGGACTCTTTCGTGTTCTTGAAACGTAGAGTCCTCGATCCTCTTTTAATCATCTCCGCCCAATAGTCCTTCTGGAGCTCCTTCTCCCGTCCAACGCATAGCGTGTACTCGGGATCGCCGTCATTCGGCCACATCGTCGTTGTAAGAATGACTCTTTTGAAGAAGTCTTCTCCACATAGTTTCCTGAACATGGCGAGGTTCTTCAGTGGCGTGCCCGCCATACGATTGTCCGAAATGCGGTGCAAATAAAGGATCCCAGAGAGTCCGAATTTGCCCCGTCGGCTGGGAGATGATTAGATTTACCATCGGATGATGCTGGGTTTCAACGACGCACACTTCCTTAAGCCACTCTGCAATGATTTTCAGAACTTCCAAGTCCGATAGATGCGTATCGTCGAAACCGGGGGTATCGACCAAAACGACGGTTACATGATCTTTAAAGGTCACTCGTACAGCGGAAACCTGGCTTGTGCACGATGTGAGGCTGTGACCGACGCCATTATCGCGACCTGTTACAGTTTGAATGAACTGCGGTTTCGATGAGTGCCACCGAAAACGAGAAAACGGTTAGGTCCCTTACAGTACTTTTGCCAGCCCCAGTTGGCCCCATAACACTGGGAATAAATCATGATATTCAGATATAAATTCGTTCACGTAGTTCAGACTCGGACTTACGCAATAATCACATCGTCTTGTGTCAGCTCCTCCTTCTGAACGAAATCAACACTCTCAGTTTCGCACTCTCGGCGTGGTTTGGATGTTAGAGGGTTCGGCAATGGCCAGTCGGGTTCTTGGTTCGGCTGTACCGAGGTCTGGAACATAAGTAGAAGGATACTGGTTGGTAGAATTTGACGCAGCAGAGCGGGCTTGACATACAGGAGATTGGGCGGCATCTGGTTGTGAATAGTTTTGTGGTAAACTAGCATAAATGAAGTCAGGAAGCACGACAGAGATAATTAGTGGGCAAAGCACCACCTTGCGGTGTTTAAGGACAAAGATAAGCGTTCTCCCGGCTTAGACATTCGTTGCTTGCGGTCTTGGCTTATGAGACTGGTTAAAAAGGAGAGATCGAGGTGTTGGTTGTGAGCAGGTGTGGTGGCCTCGAGGCCTCCCGTTTCTGGTAGCAGGGTGTCCATCAACTCATGTTGACGATGACCATTGACACCCTATGTCGGCAAGGTGTTAGTCACAAGTCAAAATGGTCACACACGCTCCAAGCTACCGTGGTTGGATTTGACGCTCACAGAGGGTTTGTAAGAGGTACCATTCGTTCTCCAAGGTAGTTTGTATGGGAGCAACCCCTTTTCTCCACTGAGAACGCTGAGTTTATAACATCGTCGAAGGCAAAGAATTGAATACACTCACAGAACATACTAAATAATTGCTCCCACCAGAGCTCGGGGCGAGTCGAGGGTTTCGTTCCGGTGGATATTCAACTTCAACCTAGACATGTGTAGGTTATACTCTGTATATCGTTGTGTCAAAAGCAAGCCGGGACTAGAGGACTTTCGCTCCATATGATGTGGTCATGTTCGTGAGGGCGACCTTACTAAAGAGCAACCAGGCGAGTCGTGTTAACAATGAGTGTTCCGCGTTAAACATTTGCACTTGAAGCTTGAAGGGTCAGCCATGTCTGCTTGCGTTCGGGCAGCGGATGAGTAAGGCGTGTCGCGAGGCACGTTCATATAGAAAAGCGCTGCAGCTGGTTCATTCCTCGAGGCCTCCATGATAGCCGCAGACCTGGCAATGACAATGCATTGTACAAATGAGACGAGTCACGGGCATAACACCGTTCAGACTGAACGTTGAACAATACGTTGAATGGTAGTTACCTTGTGTGCTCACATAACTTGTTGATCCGAGATGGAGAGAGGTACTTAGGAATGGAGGAAGCAGAGTGAAGTCTTTGTTAGCCGAGAGTCACGGTCACGGGTCCTTCACCCCCTTCCTCCGCTCCTACATCTCCACGCAGGCAGCGGCTGGCTGCGCGCCAACATTCTTCGTTTCGCCCCCCTCTCGCGCTCAAGTAAGGCCCGCTTCTCGGTTGGCCCCATCCACCCGATCGCGGCCCTCTCGACTCTTGTGCACGCTGCCAGACAGGGAAACCCCCACCAGGCTTTCGCCCAACATCATCCTTCATGTAATTAGCACCCATTGCCAGACTCGCATAATATATTTGTTATCGCAACCCCTAGTCATGAAGGGGTCTCGTAATGACACGACGGCGTAAGACAAAAATTGGAGATTGAGATCTTGAGATGCGGAAGGGTGATCCAACACGAAAGTAATGTAATGAAGCGGGCATACCCGAGCAACCACCAGAATCACCAAGAACAGAAACACGCACCAGGAGATTTGACAACAAGGCTTTGGACGAAAATCCAGTCCTGGCAACGTGTAGACGCCCACTCGAAAAAATAACCTCCCCGAGAACTGAACTCATAGTCCTTGAGTTTTCAAGGGTAACCCACACCTCGGCAACAAATAGTACACAGGATATCGATCGACATCGGCCAACATACCAAAAGTGCCACAGCGTGTGGAAGGTGCCCATGAATCATGTCCTCAGGGTGCATTTGTCTATTAGCGGACCATACACCTCAGTCTTAGTTCTTCACTCGTACTTAACCCGGAGCCGGACAACTATTCCAACTCGTGTGGGGCAATGGTGCGGTGTAGTGTTCTCACAGACAGTGAAACGGTTGAACTAGTCCCTAAAGCTGTCTCGTCCTGCGCCAACTCCGCCTGACCACTCTACCCACACCACCTCACAACCCAGCACTCGACGTTCTAATCCAGCTTCCAGGCCTCAGGCCTCAAATTCCAACGCCCAACGCATACGACATCATACCTTAAAGGCGGCTGCCGACGAATGCACACCCGCCTTCTACACGCACTACTTCAATCTCTCCTTGTCTTCACCCTCTTCAGGCCCTCCCACCTCCAAGCCGGCACCTCCGCCTCGCCTACCCATTTCCATTCGCACTCTCAACCGCCATCTCAAACATCTTCCTGATACCCGCCGCGGGCATCTCGCCCACCGCCGACTAACCCACGAGCACCTCCACCTCCAGGAGTCCGGGATCCATGTCTCCCCCTCGCAGCCGCGTACAACCCGAATTCGAGAAATGCTCCCAATGGATCAAAGAGCACTCTAAATCCGCATGGGATTCCCGCAGCTCCCGGTTCAAGGAAGAGTTCCAGTTCCACTTTGACCCCCTTCATCCGTGCATCCTTATGACTTTCTGTTCCCCTTCGGGATGGGGGTGCGTTGATACACCAGTGAGCATCTATGCATACGGCTGCCTTAGAATTTTTGACTCATGGCCTCACGGGTCCACTGAAGACACTCACATACGACTACGTGCAGGCTCGCCTCATCTCGTACCGGGCTAAACATGATGCAGACTTACTGATAGATACGAATATGGCATCGCTCGGAGACGTTAGTGGAGGATAAGCCTATCAGAAAGATGCGCAACAAGGTATGGACGAAGCCGAAGGGAAGGATGCTAATTAACCGCGTGGAAAACCGCTGTATGAAAATGAGATTAGAGAGTAGACGGAGGATGTTATGGAAGTGATCGTATGATTTGGGCATAGTGTAAGTCTGTAACTTATCGGCCGTGTCATCCGAGACATGTATACATACAACAGAACATGTTCCGACCAAAACCCAGAACGCTAAAATACAGAGAATGTTATCTGCTGCCGCTCTGATGCGATGAAGCGCACGAGTCAACCAGAGTGTTTTCGAAGGATACATGGTACTGCAAGCATTATACAAAACATTAGAAGTTCATAACCTTCAACGCCGGTTCGCATTCTCTGCTTGGTCAAGCATTCCGTTGGATCTGCATAATCCATACAGAAGCAATAGACATCAGCCACCAAGAGTGGAATAGGCCAGATCATCAGCACTTACGTCGATCAAAATCTGGCGCGCTCGCTCATAGTCAATTTCCTGGGTTGACTTCAAATTCGCCAAGTTCATCGCTCTCCAGAAGGCAACGTCCTTAGCTCGGGTCGAAGTGCGGGGGCGAACGTCTGTAAGCTCTAAGCCCTTGAAAATTCCCTGTAGCTTTTCGCAAGTAGGTCGTTCTTGCGGCACGTAGTTCCAGCACCTTGTCATAATGTCCCACATCAGGTCGTCGTAATCATTCCCTGGGATAAGCCGAATCGGAACCTCATGGCGTGTTAGAAGAGCAGGTATTATTTCGTGTTCACTCTGGTACTGGTAAAACGGCTTCTTGCTCGTGAAAACCTGAGGAATTCTTCTAAGCCTAACCTGTGAGGAAAACAGGTGAAAGAATGTGTCTTACCTCGTAGCAAACGCAACCGAACGACCACATTCGCTCTCTGGCGTGGGAGATGTACCGTTCTTGCTGCTGTCATCCTCAACCAACTCTGGTGCACTCCAACGTATGCCGCCCCTGAACGACATGGTCGTTCTCGTCGCGACAGGCGAAATCCCAAAATCAGCGACCAACGCCCGCCCTTCGTCGGAGACTAGGACATTTGTCTACCAGGAAAGTTCGTGGATCTTAATTACCTACCAGCGCAAATGGGGACAGACGTACCGGTTTGAGGTTCCCATGTGCAATGCCAAGTTCATGTAAGTAACATATCCCATCGATGATGTCAGATACCTTAGTCAACGTTTACGACCGTTTTGGGGTGCTGTGCCTGAATTCACCCACCAAAAGCATCCGGGAGCTATCTGGGTTATTTCCTAAGTAGTCGCAAAGATTCCCGTTGTCCATCCACGGACAAATGAGACACGGCCTTTCCGATTGTTGATCAATGTATGTCCCGTAAAACGGCAATATATTCTGATGCGAGAGATGAGCCCACAGAATAGGCTTTTTGGCATGCGCCTGTGATACGTGTGCGTTCGTGAAGAGAGGAAATAGAGGATGAACGGCGGAACGGCGGTAGTAGAGAAAAATAATATTTACCGCGAGATGCTGGATGAGACCTTCCAGGGTGAGGCTAGAATCCTTCAGATGGAGGCGAATCATTTTAACGCATACTTGTTGTTTCGCGTACTCTCCCTTGTAGACATCTGCGAAACCCTCTGGTGCGAAGAACCTGGGGTTATATTGTACTCCCCTAAGCTCATAGCACTGTGGGAGGATATGGGCAGATTTCGCGAGTTTGCATAGCAGAAGCAGAGTCCCTTTCCGTTCGCCAGTCGTGAGAATATGTGTTGTGTTCAGAATCTTCCCAAATTCTAAGCAAGCCCCCGGCTGAGACAGAACAAAACTCGACGTACGAGGTCGATAACATTGACTATGCATTGAGCTTCTTCGCCTCGGAGCCCAACTGTGAGTGCCTTCTGATTCTTGTCCATGACAATCTGTGAAACCAGGACCAGAACCTGGAATATGTCATCAGAAAATGACGTCCGGTGCGACGAACTTTTACCGAATAGGTTATTGCCTCACCTGTCGTAGAGCCGGATCACCGCGGGCGTCGTAACGTACTCGGTTCAAAATCTGATATGCACGCTGATAGTCAATTTTCTTGCTCGATTTCGCCTTCATCGCCCTCCAGAAGGCATTGCCCTCCCGAGCGGGGATTAATGTTCGGGGGCGACCATCTCGAAGTTCGAAGCCCTTGAAAGACTGCCGTAGCTCTTTGCAGGTTGGTCGTTCTTGGGAGGTTTGTAGTTCCAGCAACTCGTCATGATATCCCACATAAGGTCGTCGATATGATCATGACAATCTGATGTTGGCCGAATCGGGTGCTCTTTACCTCTCATAAGAATAGCTATCACATTCTCATCTCGACGATACTGAAAAAATGGAATTCCGCGCGTAAAAACCTGGTGGATTTCTGTGAATTGAAGCTGCCACAAAGGAAAGCATCATACCTCGTAACAAACGCAGCTGAACGACCATATATCGCTCTCTGACGTGGGTAACATGTAATTGTCGTCCCCCTCGTCGTTGACACCTCCAAATAGCTCAGGCGCACACCACCGTATGGTTCCCTTAAACGATCGGCTTTGTCTTGTGCTCATTGCAACGCGTGAGATCCCGAAATCGGCAATCAGCGCTCGCGCGTCATTAGAGACCAGAATGTTTTCCTGCAGTGACGAAGGTTGTGAGCCACCAATTACGTGTTCAAGCTGTCAGACATACTGCTTTCAGATCTCCATGCACAATTCCAAGATCACGTAAATAGCATAAGCCGTTGAGTGCATCAGAAACCTACGAGACGAGTCGTCGATGGCTATTTAGTGTTTCGATGGAATGTGGTAAGTCGATCTACTCACCAAACGCATTCGGATGCCCTGCAGGTGGTTGCTCCTCAAGTAATCACGAAGATTCCCGTTGCTCATCCAGGGAGAAACGAGACAAATCCTTTGCGATTGTTGTTCAAGGTATACCCTGTAGAACGTCAATATATTCGAGTGCGAGAGGTGGGCCCACAAGACGAGCTCTCTAGCGTGTGTCTATGGGATATGTGTGTTACAAACCTAGATCGCCGATATAAAATATAACGACACTCACTGCGAGCATCCGGAGTTTATCGTGCTTCGAGCCGAGGCGAACGATCTTGAGACATATCACCCGATTTTCGTACTCCCCTTTGAAAACGTCTGCATAGCCTCCTCCACCTAACGGCTTCAGGGGATTATATTGTACCCCCTGAAGCTCGTAACACCGTGGAAAGACGTAGGCTGATTGTGCAAGTTTGCAAAGCAGGGATAAGACTCGTTTTCGTTCATCACCCATGAGAAATTCTGCCTCGTGGAGAGTCTTTCTAAATTGTGGCTCAATATCCATCTGGAGCAGAGAACAGGCCTCAACGTACAGCATTGATAACATCGACAATACATTGGGCCTCTTCGCCCCGAAGCCCAATTGCCGAAGCCTTCTGGCTAGCACTCATGGTGACCTGTGAAATCAGCGCCTGAATCTGGACAAGAACATCAGAAGAAAGCATCTTTGGTGGAGCACCGCCGCTGCCAGATCGGTCGTTTGCCTCACCTGTTCGAGTATTATATCCTATGGTATAGCATTGTTCTTCATGGAGTCCTGTCCCGAGCTGGTGTGAGTGTGCGTGGCATCCCGTGATATAGCATCAGCGTTTGGTAGAGTGTCTCGTCTCGAGGACTCTGCGAGAGGAACGGTGCCCTGTCCCAAGGTCTCTACAAGACGAATGCTGTCCTGTGTCGAGGTCTCTGCGAGAGGAGGAATGGCATACTGTTCCGGTACCTCTGCCGGAGGAGGAAAGGCATTCCATTCTAAATCTGCGTGAGGTGGAACACTGTCTGTGATGTCGGCCTCTGATGCCGGACTCTGATGTGGAATCCCGTCCAATGTTGCGGGAGGAAGAATTGTGTCCTGTGCCGGGGCGTCTACGAGAGGATGAGCTGTATTCTGTCCCGAGTTCTCTGTGGAGGGAAAGACGGCGTCCTGTCCTAAGTCATCTGAGGGAGACGGAACGTCGCCCTGTCAGGGATCTCTGCGGAAGGAGGGGCACCGTCCTGTCCCGGGTTCTTTGTAGGGGGGCGATTGGCGTCATGTTCTGAGCCCTCTGCAGCAGGAGGAACAACGTCCTCTGCTGGGGTCTTTGTAGGAGAACCCAGGTTTCACTGTAAGTCTACAGAAGGGCTGGGGTCCCATCCCGAGGTCTCTACTGGTGGCAGTGATGGCCAACTTGAGCCTATGGGAGGACTGGGTTGCGGGTGATTGGTGGAGTCGGCTAGCACGTGTGGCCCCTCTGAGGATTCCTGGGGATGTCGTCCAGTTTGCGGTTTTCGATGTAGCGACAACAAACGTTCTACTGCCGAAACGAGATGAAGAAGAACAAGGTTACGAGCACGATCGCCTCCGTCGATCATCAGTAAAAAGGCTCAGACCTGTCAAGGTCATACAAGTCAGGATAAGGACTACAAGTTATGTCCAAGCACTACCAGTCATGGCTTCTGTCAAATCTGAATGCATACATACCCAATGTTATATGAGCTTACTCTATCAGGGGATGAATACAGGGCAGTCCCATCATGTACAAAGTATACCAGGTAGTCCCATCATGTCCAAAGTATACCAGGCTTACCATCAGTTACAACACTAAAATTTACTAAACAGGAGCTTGAACCCCCAACCTTCTGAAGATCTATCCCAACACACCTCTATTGATTTATGAGGTGCATTAGAATTGGCCAGACCAGGACTTGAACCCAAGACCTCCTGGGAGTAGCCAGACAATTATCCAATTGAGCTATCAGGGCTTACTGGACCTTGTGTTATTATAATATATAACCCACTACCTACTTTGTCTCATTAGAGGGAGAGGTCAGTTCTAGGTCCTTGTAAGTCCTTTCTTGATACACAAAGACATCTCTTGCACTTCAAAATATTTAATTCCAGCCCCTCAATAATGATAAGGTCATCACAAATATACCTAAATGATGGTAAGGTGTTTACAATGATGGGTCATGCATTGATAATGATGGTTTAATATATCATTGTTCCACAGATGATGGTAACATGCTGGTCATCTCACCAACATGCTTTTACCCAGTTAGGCAATATCTCACAAGGATGTTTTTTATCTGGTAATTTCAGTACATGAATTCATTTGCTTGGTATTCTCAGAGCCAACATTTTCTAAGTATCTGATATGCACAAAATGATGTCAGAGTTTCTTAAGGTCTCCAAGTCAATAACATCTTTTGGATGTTTTACTGATGATCGTTCTGGGTCCCAAGATCCTAATGCTAGCCCAACAGCCTACAGTGAACCCCTCACATGGTCGCAAATCAAGACCTATAGCCCATAGAATTCACCAAGCCAGATGGAGACGAGATAGCCCAGGGGAATAACTCAAACCTGGAGAGGAGAAACCTCATGCACACAAAGTAGAGAGAAGGAAAAGAGAGGGGGACCAAGCGATTGATTATTAGCTGTGTTGAGGGTATGAAAATGAGAGTCTGCTGCTGTCTGCTGTCTTTACTACCACTATGCTTGAAATTTATAGTCAGAATATGAGTCCATGCGATGTATACTACTGGAATGAGACAAGAGGTAACCACAAATGGACATTAAGAGCAGGATGGTATATGTAGTAATATGAGTGCTAGCTGAGCCCAATGAGACATAACAATCCAGGTATATACCTGATCACAAGACCTCCTCCACCATTCCTAAGTGAGTATGCCTGTACAAGCGTTGCATGACTCACCCGTGATGGACAAGCATTCAGTTGCTGTTTTGTGAGCAGATGAACCTCAGTCCTCACATCAGCAGGGTATTTAGATGCTGACCTCCTGGTCAGTCCACTGTCGGCACTGCTATCCTTCAAGGAGATGAACCATAGGTGACAGGGGAACATGGCAGTTGAATGCCATGTTCGACTCAGAGAGTGTTATGACTTGTGATTTCTGAGCCCTTACCCCATCTATCTACAGAAAGCAAAAGGTACTTATCATTCTCCTTTGGATCGTTGCTCTGATGTGAGTGTGTGTGAGTTGGCAGGAGCTCGTTTTCAGTGGATGGCAGTTCGATATCATATGTACATTCTTCCAGTTGTTCTGGTGTTGCATCTGTAACTTTTGTAACTGGTATGGCTTGGAGGCTATGGGGGTGGTAAGGTACAAGTCAGAATGCTGCAAATCTCAGCTTGGAGATAGTGCCATCAAGTTCAGTGAGTATGTACGATCCCCCTGTGGTTTTCCTAAGCACAATCATAGGACCAAAGTACCTTGGCTTTGTTTTGCTTCCAAGATCTTTGTTGAACCACGAGTTTCGAACCAGAATGAGTGATCCAGCATCAAAGTTAAGGTCTCGATTAGTATTTGCATATTTTTCGTTGAACTGATGTATTGACTGGTAACAGGCTTTGAGAATGAGGTCCTTGACCCAAGTGAGATCTTGTGGCTGTTTCTGCAGTTGTATGGCATGAAGTGCAATGAGTTCTTCTGTGGGAATGGGTTTGGTGAGTACCGGGGCAAGGTATGTGGCTTTGGCAAGGTCAAAGGGCATGAGTGGTTCGACTCCATGTGTGATGAAATATGGTGAATATCCTGTGGACCACTGAATAGACACCTGTTCCACCCAGAATACTGATGGCACTACAGTGGTCCAACAGTTTTCATCTCCCTTGGCAGCTTTTATTAGTGCTTCCTGGACATCAAAATGTCACTGCTTGACTGGGCCATTGGCACAAGAGTTGTAAGGTGATATGTGGATGTGATTGATTTTGTAGCACTTGGACAAGTATTCAGTGGCCTGTACAAAGGTGGGGCCATTGTCAGTGACAATTTCCTCTATTGCCCCCCATCTACACAGTATGTCTTTGAAGACAAAGGAGCCAAGGGATCGAGCATTTTCCAGCTGAAGCATTCGCCACTCCAGATATGATGATAGTGAGCAGCACACATGGACGATATAACAGAAACTGTTTGACTGAGGCATGAACATGGTATCAATGTAAACTTTGCAGAAGAATGAGAGTGGCATTGGAATGGAAGGGGGGATATGAAACTGGTGTGTGAGGCATATCTGGCATTCATGGCATGTCTTGATGAACCATCAGACATCCTGCTTGAGTTGTGGCCACCAAAATTGTTCTGTGAGTTGCATACAAGTAGTGAATATCCCTTTATGCCCAAGATCATCATGTGCTTGCCATATGAGTTCATATCTTTTCCCTTCTTTGATTACTATCTTGTGCTTCATCCTGCTATCCTTCTTCCATAACCTCCCATCCTTAGTGAAGAACTGAGCTGCATACTGCATGAGGCATTTAAAAGCAATTTCAGTCATTTCCTGCAGTTGTTGTGGGTTGGTGAGGAACACCTTGACTTGTTTGAGTTTGAGGTCACAGTTTTTAGCTTTCAGTGATTGCAGAATGATCATGGTAACATTCTGGGGGTTCTGGATTTGATTGTCAGGTGGTTTCTTATTTGCAATTTGGGGTGTGGCATCTGCTGATTCAGCCAGCTGACCAATGGTGCATGTGAGGGCTTGGATTGGTGCGATTTTGTTTAGTACTTCAATAGCGAATGTGTTTGATGTGTATGGCCACCATGGTTCACTGCCAGAACTGTCTTGAGGTTGTTGGTTAGAGCCTAGGGTGAATGCATTTGCTCTGTCAATCCATTCTTCATAGTCATTGTCAAGCTCAGGGTCTTCTGGTGCTCACAGGCATCAGGAGAGTCTGTCTGGTCCATGATCCTTTCCTGGTATGTGCCTGAGGTGGAAATCAAAGAGTAAGATCACAGAAATCCAGCAGTTTACTGCTGCATTTGGCTGGATGTCAGGGTTATTGATCATACCCTTGATGTACTTCACATCTACTTCCACCACAAGCTTCTTTACTCTGATAATCCACAGCTTCACATCTTTCAGTGCCCTGAATACCCTGAACAGCTCCAACTTCACTTGAGAGTATTGCACCTCTCAACTGTTGAGTGAGATTGATCTGAATCTTGAGGGATACTGCTTGTTGTCACTTCCAAGCTGCATCAGTGTGTATCCCACTGCAATATATGATGTGTCAACTGCGAGGATGACTTCTCTGTCGGAGGTGTAGTCGATAGTGTGGATGGCTGGGGAGTTTTGTGTCAGTTTCTTCAACTTGTTGACTGCAGCTTATTCTTTTTCTCCATATACAAATTCTGCATCTTTCTTCATGAGATCAATAAGCAGCTGAGCAATCACTGTGAAGTTCTTGATGAAAATTTGTATAGTCCCCACAGTTCCAAGGAACCCCTGTACTTCACTGACATTTTGACACGGCAGCCAGTCAACAATTTTCTGAACTTGGGATACATCTGGAAGTCGTCCTTCATATGTGCATAGGTGCCTGACAACGATGGCTGAGGGGATACAAAGGTGGGATTTGAGGGCTGAGAATGTCCTGCCTGCATGTTTGATGTACTGAATAATTTGGTTGACATTTTAGAAGTGTTCCCACATAAATCATTGGATGCCCAGGTTTTCTGGTATTGTTTTGAAGCTGTTATTTGTTTCATAATGTGTCGGGGGCCCTTTAACTGGTACATCATCAATGAAGGGTGCTGCTATGTCAGGTATCTCATCTTGGAGGAGAAAGGATAGATCCCCATGTTGGATCTGTATAGAATTTGTATATCCCATCGGGATGGAGGTGAGCTGAAGAGTGCTGAGGGGCATTTGGAAGGTGGTGAGATCCCTAGATTCTGTGGCCAGTGAGCATTGGTCAAACCCAACAAATAAATCAAAAACTCCATAACACCCTTGCCCTCTGAATGACTCTGCATAGTGCTCAACAGTTGGGGGAAGCCTGCTATCTTTGATTGTTACAGCATTGAGGGGCTGGAGGTCGTGAACTATCCTAAGGGATTTTCCATCCTTCTTTGGTATGCAGAACCATCATGACTGATATGATGAGCTTGAAGGTTCATATACTCCTGCAATGATTTTTGCCTTGATAATGTCAATGACCTGTTGGTATATGCTGGGTGGAATAGAAATGTTTTTGAGGATCCAGGGAATGTGCTCGATAGTGGGGATGACAATCGGGTCAAAGTACTCAGCTGAAAATTTTCCCTTCTCATCTTCTGTCCATGCAAACCCCAACTCTTGCTCTCTGATTAGGTGATGAGCAAGTTTCTCCTCCTCTGGCCATAGGAATCCCTCTGTATTGACTCACATTGCATCCTTTCATTCTTGGGTGTACCAAGTGCCTGCACAGAAGTCTGGCAGGCAAGTGGGAAGTGTTGGGAGTGTTTCGAGTGGATTTCAGGGGATGTGGCAGACGATCTGAAAGTTCTCGGGTAGGGTGGTGGCCACAGGTTTGACCTGATTAGTGACCTTCTTGTAAGCGTAGTTAGATGTTTCTGGGGCAGTGTTGTTGGATTCTAAATAAGACAGTGAGATTTTGTATATTTCTTGTGGTTTGTGGATGCAGGGGAAATTGAGAGATGTAAAAGAAAGAGGGGATATCATCGAACAGGAAAGTGTGGTAACTGATACTAGGGGCGTGCATGGTGATGTACTGTCTCCTCAACATGTATTGGTCGAATCCTCGACATTTAAAAACCGTGCTGGTGTGGTAAGTGCCAAGTACAGGGGCACATTGGAATCATGATAACTGCTTGAGTATTTGGATCGACCAAGGTGAGATGGGAGTCCCCATTGGTAAAGTAGCAGGTGCTTGCTTGCATAAGCATGAGGAAAGGGCAGCCAAGTGTTATGTTCTGGACAGGTGCCTAGGGCATCAGGGAGTGGACCTCGGCCTCAGCTTATGTGCTGTGCCCTTCTGGTATTGCATTGGTCCAATTTGGACAGAGGCAGAACCTGGAGGCAGAGGGAATGAGAGACAGAGTGTGGACAAGCAGCAGGAGTGGTCAGAAGATGACCCAGAGGACTGACAAGCAGAGCAGAGGAGGAGGAGGGTAACGAAGTTGATATTCAGACTGAGGAAATGGATACAGGAAACTACTATGCTTAAATATGCATTGAGAACCAGAAATGGGGAACAGGAAAATAACCAGAGAACAAAAGTGAGTACAAATGGGTAAAACATTTTAGAGGTAAAGCAGGAACTAGAAGCATACAGAAGGTACAGATATGGAGGCAGAATGGAAAGGAGGCTGTTTGGAATGTAATAAAACATAGAACAGAAGCAAGGAACAAATGGACTGAGGCAAGGGTAAAGGATCTGAGACAATAAAGGAAAAGTGAATGAACAACACTCATTGCAGTGGTTGTGAGCAACCAAGTGTGCACACCCACCTGTTCGGATAACAGGGTGGATGGAAATCCATCAATGGAATGAGTGGATCAGAGTTGTGCGAAATCAGAACATCAGATATCAGATTTTCGGACATCGGATAAGCATGGGAAAGTAAGCACAGATGCATGTGAGTGGTTGTGACACTGAGGAGCATTTTGTACAAGGCATTTTGCATGACCTGGACTTGTAGGTAGAAGGTGTGTTGTCCAATGCATGCTGGGAGGTCACAGAGTAATCCGATGGTCACATCCTTTGATGAGTTAGCTGACTCCATGACCATAGTTTGTTCAGTGAGGAGTGGAATTCTGAGTCTTTCCCAGATATCTCAGCAGATGGCAATGATCTGCAATCCTTCATCTAATATTGCCTCTACTGTTACTTTTTCATCCAATTCCAGGTTTATTGCTCAAAGATCCTTGACTTGATTTGCTATGACCAGGGAGTCTGAGTTCTTTGTGAGCTGGTGCTGAATGAATGTCAACTGCTGTGATTCCGTTTCTAGGAAACCTTCCTTGAATGCTGTTATGCTCACTGTCAGTCCAGTTGGTATCTGTCAGATAGTGACCTGGTCTTTAACATATTTTTGTACATCCAGAGATATCACATAGAGCTCTCTTTGTGATAGTGTGACTGTTCCCTTGAGACTTCATTGTACAACATTCTGGATGACGATCAGATCTTCAATGGGTGTAGAATAGCAGTACTGCAGTTGTTGCATCATGGGTGCTCCTGCATTACCCATATGAGGTGTAGGAACTGTGGCTGGTGGTCCTAGGGTCACTGCTGGTATATCCATTACTGGAGGTTTGCCAGCAGTTCATGTATTTGGTGTAGGATTGTTCTTCAGCTTTCCTGTTACTCCCAAGTGTTTCTTGATGTCTTCCTGTCATTTGAGTGCTGCCACTGCAACGTTATCCATCAGTTGCAGTTCTTGCATGTCCTGAATGGTAGCCAAGGAGTTAGTGATGTCAACAGACAGTTGTTGAATGGGTACAGATTCCAGGATGTGTGTTTGAACAGATGGGGGTGCTGGATGGGTGCTGTGCCAGTTCTCAATGCATTCCATGAGGTTTCGGCCAGGTGCCACCTGTGGCGTTACTAGGGTTCCATCTGGAAGGCAGATCTGATTCGTAGCATTTTTGATACACCATCCTTGTCATAGGAACTCTTCAAGCCTTTCACATTGACAGAATGGGTGATTTGGATCCCAGCAGAATCTGCATCCCAAGAAGCAACTTCGAGATCCTGCAGGCTGGGTGCTTGATTGAGGGGTGGACTGTTGCATTCCAGCTGTGGGGGCTCCTAGTCAGCTGGCCAATTTGTTGATGAATGTGTCAGAAACCATGATCCATTCTATCGAGGACACGTTGAAGGTTTCCCTGGGAACTGGTGGTGGCTGTGCTGCAATTTCAGATCTGGCCAGGGTAAGTATACCTCCCGATCTGTTTCCATTGAGCAGGAATTAGGCTGCCTGTTTGACCTTGTTGATATCCCAGGGGTCCGCTAGTGGATGGTGTGGGTCCTGTAGATGTAGCTGTGTTTACAACTGGTTCCTAAAGTCGATATGGAATCTGGCCATGAACATTTTGTTCTGCTCCTGACAGGAAATGTGTCCCTGGTCCAGAAGCCAATTGGACATTATGATAAACTTTCTGTAGTAGTTGCCAAATTGAATCTGGTCTTGCATTGGTACCACTGCTTGGTTTTCTATGAAGATTTTGAGATTAGTTACTGTGTACCAGTTCTTGTCTTCTGCCCCAGGGTATAGCACTGTTATACTGCATTGAAATCGAAGCCAGTCTCCATCATGGGCTGCTGGACAACTATTCCAGATCTTGTAGTTGTTGCCATCTAGGTACCTTATTGTATGCATGATTAGTTCCAGCTGTGACAGGCTACACTCTCTTCCCAGTATTTCCATCTCATCAAAGAACTGTTTGAGGGACTGTGGATGGCTGTCGAATTTAAGCACTCCTTGGTCGTGTCGTGCTAGTATGTACCAGGGACTGCATTGGTTAACCAATATGGGCTATGGCATCAGCAGTTGTGGTGGCACCAGAATCTGTTGCAGATTTGGCTGATATGTCACTGTCGGAAATTGTGGCATGGGTGGTCTCAGGTACTGTGGTACTGGTGGCAGCTGGTATTGGGAGGCAGGAGGTGGCTGGTATTGGGGAGCAGGTTGCCCTTGTAGCAGTGTTGTCAGGTTCTGTGTTACAGCTGGTTGTGGGCTGCCATAGTTGCTCCATTGTGCTGCTTGGAGGGGATAGTGAGGGGATCCAGTGGACTCTGTCTGAAATAGTCCTGGGTTTGTGGTTCTGTTGATTGGTGAGGGTGGAATCAGTAGACTGTGGGGGGAGGATGGAATTGGTGGACGTTGTCATGATGGTCCTCCTTGATCTTGTGGGTTGGACCATGGTGGGGCAATGTTATTTTGCCTGTCCATGTTGTAAATTTGTTGTGGTTGATATGCTGTTGGCGGATGGCTTGATTGGACAAGAGGGCTAGGGTTCCTGTCTTCTTCTTCTGAATTGGTCCTGCTTATTCTGCTTGGTAGTTCCCAGTCGTATTTACCAGAGTTGCTCCCATTGGATGTTGAAGGGAGGGATCGATATTCTGGAGTCCAGGAAATGTTGGGCAATAGAGTTGGCCTTGGAACCCCTCGCAGTGGGCTCCAGTTGTAGCAACAACAAATGTTCTACTGCCAAAACGAGATGAAGAAGAACAAGGTTACGAGCATGATCACCTCCGTCGATCATTCTGGGTCCCAAGATCCTAACACTAGCCCAACAGCCTACAGTGAACCCCTTGCATGGTTGCAAATCGAGACCTATAGCCTGTAGAATTCACCAAGCCAGATGGAGACGAGATAGCCCAGGGGAATAACTCAAACCCGGAGAGGAGAAACCTCGCGCGCACAAAGTAGAGAGAAGGAAAAGAGAGGGGGACCAAGCGATTGATTATTAGCTGTGTCGAGGGTATGAAAACGAGAGTCTGCTGCTGTCTGCTGTCTTTACTACCACTATGCTTGAAATTTATAGTCAGAATATGAGTCCATGCGATGTATACTACTGGAATGAGACAAGAGGTAACTACGAACGGACATTAAGAGCAGGATGGTATATGTAGTAATACGAGTGCTAGCCGAGCCCAATGAGACATAACAATCCAGGTATATACCTAATCACAAGACCTCCTCCACCATTCCTAAGCGAGTATGCCTGTACGAGCGTCGCATGACCCACCCGTGATGGACGAGCGTTCAGTTGCCATTTTGCGAGCAGACGAACCTCAGTCCTCACATCGAGCTCCCGGTACTATTCAAGCATGTCGATATCACAGTCGTGCATGCTGTAAGTCATGGCAAGGCTGACACTAACCGCGTATGAAACCGAAGGCCCAGCGCATCTTTGCGTGCAGGGACAACTCTAACCGGCGCTTGTCCTTTATAGCATTCTCCCGTTCCCGACGCAACCGGCCCAGCTCCTCGAGGAGAGCTTCTATAATCTTCGGATCGGCTGTTTTTTCCAACTCGTTCTTCAACCGCTTCAATACGTCATTCTGTTTTACCACCAAATCTTCAATGAGACCATGGAGCTGTTGTCCAGCTTCAGTGCGCGGAATCTTTTTCCTTTCATCGACCAATTCTTGCTGAATCTTGAGAGCTTGAGTTAGAGCATCCAATCGCCTGTTGGATTCAGCGATTACAATTCGGTCGAGGACCTTGCAGGCAGATTCTTTTGTGTTCTTGAAACGCAGTGTCCTTGATCCTCTCTCCACCATCTCTACCCAATACTCCCTCTGGAGTTCCCTCTCCCGTCTACAGCATAACTCGTACTCAGGGTCGTCGTCTTTCGGCCACATCGTCGTTGTGAGAATGACTCTTTTGAAGAAGTCTTCTCCACATAATTTCTTGAACATAGCGAGGTTCTTCAGTGGCGTGCCCGCCATACGATTGCCCGAAATGCGGTGCAAGTAAAGAATCCCAGAGAAGCCGAATTTGTCCTGCCGGCTGGGGGATGATTAGGTTTAACATTGATCGATACTGGGTTTTTAAACACGCACACTTCTTTAAGCCACTGTGCAATGATTTTCAGAACATCCAGGTCTGATAGGTGCGTATCGTCGAAACCGGGAGTGTCAACCAAAACGACGGATACACCGTCAGAAAATGTCACTCGTACGGCGGAAACTTGGCTTGTACGCCATACGAGGTCGTGAATGACGCTGATATCGCGACCTGTTACGGTTTGGATGAACTGCAGCTTTGGTGAGTACCACCAAAAAAGAGGAAATGATTATGTTCCGCACAGCACTCTTGCCAGCCCCAGTTGGCCCCATAACGCTGCGAATAAACGATGATTCTCAGATACAAATTCGCTTACTTAGTTCATGCTCGGACTCACGCAATAATCACATCGTTTTGTGTCAGCTCTTCCCTCTGAACGAGATGAACAGAAAAGATTGTGGAATACCGACGTGGCCTGGGTGTTAGAGGGTTCGGCAATGACAAGTCGTCTTCAACCGAGGGCTAGAATATAGGTAGAAGGATACGGGTTGGTGGAAACTGATGCAGGAGAATGGGTTGACATACAAGAGATTGGGGGCCATCTATTTCTAGATAGTTTGGTTGTAAACTAGTATAATCGAGGTCAGGAAATAGGATAGCCATAATTAGTGAGAGAAGTATCACCTTCCGGGTATTAAGGACAGAGATAAGCGTTCTCCCTGCTTAGACATTCGTTGCTTGCGTTCTTGACTCATGAGACGGGTTAAAAAGAGGGATCGAGGTGTTGGCTGTAAACAAGCGTGGTGGCCTCGAGGTCTCCCGTTTAATGTACATCAAACTCGTGTTTACAATGGCCATTGACGCCATAGTCGTTAGTCACAAGTCGAAATGGTCACACGCTGCAAGCGGCCGTAGCTGGAGTTGACGGTCACAGACGGTTTGTAAGGGGTGTTATTCATCCTCCACGGTAGTTTGTACGAGGGTAACCCATTATCGCTAGTGAGGACGCTGGGTCTGTTGTTTCCTTCAGGAAGCACCTCCTCCGAGGGCTCTCATGATATTGTGTCTTCCCAAAGGGCTATAGCATTGTCGAAGGAAGGCAATGAATTGAATACACTCGCAGAACATGTCAAATAATTTCTCCTGCTAGAGCGCGATGCGAGTCAAGTGCCTTGTTCTGGTGGGTATTCCACTTCAAAGGGCCTAGACATACGTGGGCTATACCCTGATATATTGTTGTGTCACAAGGAAGCCGGGACTAGAAGATGTTCGCCATAAATGGTGTGGCCGTGTTCGTGAGTATAACCCCTACAAGGGCAGCCAGGCGAGTCGTGCTAACGGCGAGTGTTTCGCGTTTGCACTTGGAGGATCAGCGAGGTCTGCCTGCGTTGAGGCGGGGGATGAGGAGGATGTGTCATGAGGCACACTCATATAGAAAAGTGCACCTGGTTCATTAATCATTCCTCAAGGCCTTACAGCCTGCCGCACCTTGCCATGTGCAATGTGCAATGTGGCGAGTCAGGGGCATAACGCCATTTCAGGCCGAACGTTGAAGAAAGTATGTTGGGGGCGATTGCCTAGCATGTTCAAACAACTTGGAGATTGAGATCTTGAGGCGCGGAAGGGTAATCCAGCGTGATAACATGGGCAATAATACTCAAGTGGCAAATCACCAACCGTGACCAAGAACAGAATCACGGACCAGGAAATTTGACCTGTAGTCACGTGCTCCCCAAGGCCTTCAAGGTTTCATCCCAAAGCCTCTCCGCCAGGCCCTCCGCAAAACTAGCAATCGCACATTTACATTTTAGTGCGCGTACTTAGAGTCACACCAGGCGTGTACTACTGTGTCATCTCCATTCCATTAATCTGGTAGGTGCATGTAGAAAAACTTATCGACCAACATATCACGAGTGCCACACCACTTGGAAGATGTGCATAACATGTTCCCCAGGGCGGATGACAATTATCCGTTAGCGGATGGTACACCTCATTCCTATTTTTCACTTATACTCAACCTGAGCCAAATAACTATTCTAACACGTATGGAGCTGTGGTGCAGCGCAGATACACTAAAGCCGTTTCGCCTTGCATCAACTCCACCACTCTACTCACAACACCTCACATCCCAACACTTGACACCGACATCTCAATCACGTTCCTGATACCGACCATGCTCATCATACTCACCGTCTCAGCTACACTCATGAGCAATTCCAGCTCCAGGAGTCCGAGATCTGTGTCTCCTCGCGGTCATAGTTCTACTTTGACCTGTGCCAACTGGACTCCTCCACACACTACCTCAGATCTATTTACATCCGTAGATACTACCCTGCAGAGGGGCACGGTTATCTAGTACGCGCCCATTGCGTCGTAGCAGTTAGTATGCTCGTAGCAGTATAGGAATGCAGAATACAGCGTCATCCTTCACCCGTGCACCCTTATAACCTTCCATTCCCCTTCGGAATTGGGGAGGCAAGCTTATCAAGAAGACGCGTATGGACGAAGCCGGAGGGGTGATGCTAATCAGCGGCGTGACGAACTGCTGTGTGAAAATGAGGCCAGAGGGTGGACGCAGAATGTTATGGAAGTGACGGTATGTATTTGGGCATGGTGTAGGTCAAACTCATCGGCTGTGTCCGCCGAGACATGAACACATACAACAGAACATGTTCTCACCAAAACCCGGAATGCTAGAATACAAAGAGTGTTATCTTCCCCCTGGAGGTCGTGCTTGTGAGTGTGACGCCTGCTAAGGCTCACCGGGTAAGTCGTGCCAACCGCAGGCGCCTCTGGGTTGTACTTGATGAAGCAGCCGAGATATTCAACTTCTGTATAAACGGGGAGTGAGGAAGGCGTGGCATAAGGCATACGCACATAGAAGGGTGAAAATGAGGACCGAACCTGGACGTGGGAAGCAATTTTGGACTGATGACATTGCAATTTCTGTTCTTGTCTCCTAACAAAATACAAACTAGCGCGCTGCTCAGGGATGCAGGCGCTAAAATTATTGGAAGGGGTTTGCCAAGCATTTGTGAGGACACACAAAGAGGGATAAAGAAGTTTCGTTTCCGTTTTTTTTTTTGAGCTGTCTGGCTTTCGGTGGCAGTCTCTTGGCCTAGCTTACTGCGCCAGTCTTGCGCCTGGTCTCGATGAGAAGTCACCTCGGGGAAATGCTTTTACGCATTTGTAGGGACTGGTGTGGGACTCTAGTTATCCGTGGTCGTCGAGTGCCCGTATTTCGTTTTTGTCGATCCATTAAAATACTTACTCCTCGTCCGATTGCCAGGTATTTCTCTTTCATTTTCCGGGGGTGCCGCACCAGGCTTGGTTTACTATTCTAGGTCTTAGGGCCTTCCCCTCAAATCTTTTTTATTGGTGTGCAGGCAATCCATGCATATGCGTAGATTCAGTTTGTGTTTCAGCTTATTTATTGCTGGTTTCTTTTTCGGTCATTTCGCTCTCTCGTTGCCGTGTTCTATAACGCGTGTGCATCTGTGTCCATATGAAGCATGTGGCTTCTGATATCAGGATCTGGTATCTATAGGCGCAGTACTGAATAAGTTGAGGGAGCGGAATTTTGATTACGGGCTACAGCGCATCAGCTGAATGTTTGACAAATGACGTAATGTCGACTGCGTCAAGGCCGGCGCTGTTATGTAGATGTGAGTTATTCCTGTGCGCCGTGCAACCAACAAATATCCTTACGATGTCTGATCAATGATCCTTCCTTTCTTCTCCTATCCCTACCACAACCTGAGACTTGGCAACTCAGCGTACGCCCCAGTCCCGACCCTCCGCCCAACCCTGAGCCAAACAGCTAACTTACTAACCTGTTGGAGCTGTGGTGGTGCGGTGCAGTGTTCTCTGTTCTTCTCGCGCTTGTCGGAGATAGCGCCTGAAGTTGTTTCGTCTCGCGTCAACTCCACCAGACAACTCTACTCACACCACCTCACATTCTAACACTCAACTTCAGCGTCCAAGACTCGACGCCTGACGCACACAACATCCTACCATAAACGCAGTTGATGACGATGCACGCCCGCCTTCTACACACACTACTTCAATCTCTCCTCGTCCTCATCCCCTTCTGGCTTTCCCTCATCCAAGCCGGCGCCTCCGCCTCACCTACCCATTTTCACCCGCGCTCCCAACCGCCATCTCACTTACGTTCCCAATACCAACCGCGCTCATCACCCCCAGCGTCCCATCTATATCCGCGAGCGCCTCCACCTCCAGGAGTCCAGGACCCATATCTCCCCCTCGCGGCCACGTACAACCTCAAATTCAAGAAATACTCCCAATGGATCAAAGAGCAATCCAAATCTTTATGGGACTCTCACAGCTCCCGGTTCAAAAAAAAGTTTCAGTTCCACGACTCCGAAAAAGACAGAGAGAAGGGGAAGGGAGGGGAGGATGGAGAGGAAGACATGGGGGTGGACTACGTATCACCCTTCTTGACGCGTTTCGCTGATAAACATGACTCGTGGTGGTACTCATTCGATTTCGGGAGGATGTGGAGACATTTCCTGTGGGAGGTCGTACCGGAGTTGTGGAGAAGCCACGAGGCACCTAAGTGAGTTCGTGGTCCAGTTATCACTACAGGCTGAGTGTTGAATATTGTTGTGGTGCAGGGAGGACGTGTTCCTATTGCGTGCGATGGAACAGCCGTCCTACATGTCCGTCGACGAGTTGCCGGAGGTATTCAGAATGCAAATGCAGGTGCAAACGGAGGTGGAAGAAGAGGAAAACGACGGTAGTGAGGATAATGGTAGTGGTAATACGGGTGCAGATGCGGATGCAACGGTGTGAGTGGTTTGCTGGGTCTTGATTGGCTTGGCATAGCCATGATCTCATCGACGCATTCTCGGTATTGGCCTTTTAAGACGTCCAATGCCGGTTCATGATCACGATATACACTACAAGGATCTATGATGATCCAATAATTTAGATATTAGATTTATCTTTGTATTATGTACTGGAGCAGTTGCTACGCGCTGAGGGGATATGGTTTCATTCCTTCGCTCATTCTTCATCCTTTCGGCCTTCCTCGCTCGCGCGCCTTTATGACCTTTTCCCCTCGGAAAGGGGTTCGTTGGCGCGTGGGCGAGCATCCGTGTATACGGCCACCTTAGAGCTCGCCATTAAGTCATGGGCCCACCAGTCCAAAGATGCTTGCATGACCATGTGCACGCTCTCCCCGCCTCGCACTAGGATAAATAGGTACTGCTACCAATTCGGCGCCGATAAGCTTATCAGGAAGATGCACAAGGAGATATGGATGAAGTCGATGGGAGGGATGCTAATTAGCTGTGTGACAACCCGCTATATGAAAATGAGACCAGAGAGGACATTATGGAAGTGATGGTGATTGAAATGGGTGCAAGTCAACAACCATAGGCAAACCCATCGGCCGTATCATCCCGAGACATGAACAAGTACATGCAACAGAGCACCTGAAATACAGAGAATATTATCTCCCGCCACTCTGGTGCGATGAAGCGCACGAGTCAACCGCGTTATTTTGAAGTACACATGGTAAGCATTATACCGCACAAAGCATCTCAGGAATTCATGACCTTCGACATCAGTTCGCATTCTCCGCTTGATCAACACTCCGTTGGATCTGCACAACCCACACAGCAGAAATAGGCATCAGCCACCAAGAGATGAATAGACCAGATCGTCATCGCTTACGTCGATCAAAATCTGGCGTACGCGCTCATAGTCAATTTCCTTGCTTGATTTCAAGTTTGCCAAGTTCAGCGCTCTCCAGAATGCAATATCCTTAGCTCGGCTTGGAGTGCGGGGACGATCGTCTGTAAGCTGTAAACCCCTGAAAAAACCTTGTAACTCTTCGCAAGTAGGTCGTTCTTGTGGAACGCGGTTCCAGCACCTCGTCATAATATCCCACATCAAGTCGTCAATCTGCCCGTAACCATCTTCCGAGGTTGGTCGAGTCGGAATCTCTTGGCGTATAAGAAGAGCAGGTATGACTGCGTGTTCGTTCTGGTACTGATGAAACGGTTCTCTCCCCGTGAAAACCTGAGGAGCTCTCCTAAACCTAACTCGCGAGGAAAACGTGTGTAAGAATGTGTCGTACCTCGTAGCAAACGCAACCGAACGACCACATATCGCTCTCTGATGTAGGGAATGTGCCATTGTCGCCGCTGTTACCTCCAAACAACTCGGGTGCACACCATCGAAAGGTCCCTTTAAACGATGTCTGGTTTGCGCTCGTTGCGATGTATGAGATTCCGAAGTCAGCAATCAATGCCCTTCCTTCGTCGGAGACCAGAACGTTTGTCTACGGAGTTTATAACTGACGATTGCTTACTGACACAAACGGGGACATACGTACCGCTTTGAGGTCCCGGTGCACAATTCCAAATTCATGTAAGTAACGTAGCCCGTTGATCATATCAGAGACCTTGCAGCCCCTGCTCAATGTCGCTAAGGGCTATAGTACACGAAATTACTCACCAGAAGCATCCGGAGACTCCCTGGTTTTTTCTTCAAGTAATCACAGAGATTCCCGTTCTCCATCCACGGAGAAATGAGGCAAGGCCTTTGTGATTGCTCGTCGGCATATACCCCATAAAACGGCAGTATATTCGGATGCGAGAGGTGAGCCCAGAGAACGAGCTCTCTGACGTGTGCCTATTGTGCGTTCGGACAATGGAGAGTAGGGAATGAATGGAATGACTGCGACAGTAGAGAAAAAAATATTACTTACCGTGAGTCGCTGAGGAGGGTCATTGCAAGAGAGACGAACCATTTTAGTGCATATTTGCTGTTTCTCATACTCCCCTCTGTAGACATCTGCAAAGCCTCCCGGTACAAACGATTTGGGGTCATATTGTACACCTTTCAGCTCGTAACATCGTGGAAGGACATAAGCTGATTTCGCAAGCTTGCAAAGCAGGGACAAAACCCGTTTCCGTTCGTCAACTGTGAGAATGTTTGTCTCATGAAGAACCTTCCTAAAACGTAAGCCGGCCCCATCCGAGATGGAGAATAAGTCCCGACGTACGACGTTGATAACGTCCACGACGCATTGAGCCTCTTCGTCCCGGAGCTCAATCATTGACGCCTTTAGGCTGCTGTTCATGACAATGTGTGAAATCAAGGCCCGAATCTGCACTCGAGCATTGGAATCCAGGTCTTGGGGGCGTCGTGGTCGGAATCCTAGAATTGGATAAGTCAGGAGTGGCTACAAGCGGTGTAGGTCACAACGTGGCCCATACTGACTGTGGTAGATTATACTGATGATCCGGCGTACCCTCTCAACCAGCGATGGATCCAACTGGTGCATATCCTTCATAGCTTTCTCCTGCTCCTTCCGCAACTGAACCAGCTCGCCGAGAAGAACTTCCGTGATCCCTGGATCGGTTGCTTTCCCCACCTCGTCCCTCAGTCGCCTCAATATGTCGTTCTTTTTCTCAACAAAGCCTTCAATGAGACCGCGAAGCTGCCGCCCGGCCTCAGTGTCTGGAAGCTTCTTTCGCTCATCTACTAGTTCCTGTTGGATCTTGAGAGCTTGAATCAGGGTATCCCATCGCCTATTAGCTTCAGCGCTTATGATAGGGTCAAGAATACTCCAGCCGGATGTTTTTGTGTTCTCGAAGCGTAGAGTTGTCGATCCTCTGTCGATCATCTCCTTCCAATAATCCTCTTTGAGTTCCTTCTCCCGTTCGAGACATGCCTCGTAGTCGCGATCATCTACTCTCGGCCACATTGTCGTTATAAGAATGACCCTTTTAAAGAAGTCTTCTCCACATAATTTCTTGAACATAACGAGATTCTTCAGTGGCGTGCCCGCCATGCGATTGTCTGGAATACGGTGCAAGTAAATGACTCCAGAGAGCTCGAGTTTGTCTTGTCGACTGGGGGATGATTAAGTTAGCATAAAATGATACTGGGTCTCGAGAACGCACACTTCTTTGAGCCATTCTGCAATGATTCTCAGAACCTCCAGGTCTGATAGGTGAGTATCGTCGAAACCGGGGGTGTCTATTAGAACAATGTTGACACCGCCCGAAATTCTAACTCGTACAGCGGAAACTTGGCTTGTACATGAGCTGAGGCCATGACTGACGCCAAATTCACGACCTGTTACGGTTTGAATGAACTGTGAGCTTCATGAGTGCCGTCAAAATCGAGTAGATGTATGAGTTGCATACAGTAGTTTTGCCTGCTCCAGTTGGTCCCATAACTCTGATAACCAAGGGTTAGGCTCAGATCGGAGTCGATTCTGCTACTTTGGACCCACGCAATGATAACATCGTTCTGTGTTAGTTGTTCTCTCTGGATGGTGTCAACGGAATCAACCTCTGGGTCTTCGCTTGCCGATGCGGCAGCCTGGAATATAAGTAGAACCCTCGGTTGATGGCATCTGGCCCCATAAAACGGACTGGACATACGAATGTGGGTGTTCTCCCAAAGATGCCTTCTCCTTCGCTGCCTTGATTCTGCATAGGACCAATATGAAGTAAATTGAGACGTTGGTCGTGAGCAAGCGTGGCAGCCTCAAGGCATCACCGTTTTCATGATACAATTGACGCCGTTCTGTCAATAATGGTCATGAAGGTATGAGCGTCTTACCCCCTAGATTAGGCAATGGTTTCCTGAGTGGCACACTTATGCGCCCGCCCCATCAGCACAAAGGCTGACACGGCTTATACTAAAAAATGTCAATACATACATTAAGATATACTAAATACTACAAAAGCTCATGTTTCCGGAAGGAATTACACAAAGCATTAATGGATGGGCGGCCATAACTTCACCTCTTCGGTCTTTTCTCCCGCGCACCGCTATGAAATTTCCCCTCCGGAAGGGGGTGCATTGGTGCACGAGTGAGCATCCATGCACACTCCTACCTTAGAACTTGCCGTCAAGTCATGGAATCACCGGTCCAAGGATGCTTTCACCACCATGCGCATTCTCTCCCTGTCTAGGGTAAATATGATACAGACTTGCCGACTATCTACCAATTCGGCATCCCTCGGGATATTAGTGGAGGATCAGCTTACCAGGAAGATGCACAAGGAGATATGGACGAAGCCGTAGCGAGGGGCGCTAATTAGTTGCACGACAAACCGTTGTGTGAAAATGAGACCGGAGAGTGGTTGGAGGATATTATGGAAGTGATGGTAACGGTATAAAGTCTGCAACCAGGTGCAACCCTTCGGTCGTGTCATCCCGAGACGCGAATGCATACAGCAGGACATGTTTCCACTAAAATCTACAACGCTACAAGGAGTGTTATCTCCCGCCACTTTGATGTGATGAAGCACACGAGTCAACCACAGTGTTTCTGAAGCATACATGGTAAGTATTATACAAGGCGTTTTAGAAGTTCATGTCCCCCGACGCCAGTTCACATTCTCTGCTCGGTCAAGCACTCCGTTGAATTTGCACAGCCCACACAGTAGAAATAGGCATCAGCCACCAAGGGTTGGATAGGCAAGATCATCGTTACTTACGTCGACCAATATCTGGCTTGCACGCTCATAGTCAATTCCCTCGGTTGATTTCAATTCTGCCAGGTTCATTGCTCTCCAGAATGCAATATCCTGAGCGCGGGTTGGAGCGCGGGGGCGGTTGTCTACGAGTTCTAAGCCCTTAAAGATTCCCTGTAGCTCTTCACAAGTAGGTCATCCCCCTGGCACATAGTTGCAGCACCTTCCCGTAATATCCCACATCAGGTCGTCAATCTGACCGTTATGATCTCTTGAGGTTGGCGGAATCGGGGTCTCTTGATACATTATAAGAGCGCGTAGTACTCTGAGTTCGGCCTGGTACTGGTAAAACGGCTCCCTTCCCGTGAAAACCTGAGGAGTTCTTCTAAACCAAACCTGTGAGGCATACCTCGTAGCAAACGCAACCAAACGACCACATATCGCTCCCTGTCGTGGGAGGTGCACCATAATTACCGTTGACCATCTGAATCAATTCTGGTGCGCACCACGTATGGTCGCCATGAACTGCGCGACCGTACTTGTTGCAATGCGCGAAACCCCAATGTCAGGAATTAATGCCCGCCCGTCACCGGAGACTAGGACATTTGTCTACCAGAAAAATTTATGCATCTTTAATTACCAACTAACGCAAGTGACGGCAGACGTACCGGTCTGAGGTTCCCATGGGCAATGCCATCTTTGTGTAGGCGGCATAGACCATTGATAACGTCATAGACCTTATAGTCCTTGTTTAGTAACGTTTTGGGGTGCCTTGCTCGAATTCACTCACCAGAAGCATCCGATGGCTCTTTGGGTTATTTCTCAAGTAATCACGAAGATTCCCATGCTCCATCCAGGGAGAAATGAGACAAGGCCTTCCCGATTGCTGGTCAATGTATGCCCCATAGAATGGCAATATGTTCGGAAGTAGGAGGTGAATACAAAAAGCAAGTTCCCTGGCATGCGCCAGTGATACGTGCGCGATTGGGAATATAGAGAACAGAGGGTGAGCGGAGAGGTAACTGTAATAGAGAGAAATATCACTCACCACGGGCCACTGTGCGGAATCCTTCTGGGAGAGGCGAATCATTTTGACGCATACTCGTTGTTTCCCATACCCTCCTTCGTAGACATCTACGAAAAGCCCTGGCATGAAGGATTTGCGATCAAGTTCCACCCCTTGAGCTTGTAAGATTGCGGAAAGACGCCGGCTGAGCTTATGAATTCGCAGAGCAGATACAGGGCCCTTTCCCGTTTGTCAGCTGTGAGAGTGTGTGCGACGTGCAGAATCTTCTCAAATTATAAGCTGGTTACCGTCTGAAACAGAACAAAATTCAATGCACAGCGTAGACAACGTTGACTATGCATTGGGCTTCTTCGCCCCGGAGTTGAATTGCGAGTGCCCTTTGGTTCTTGTTCATGACAATCTGTGAAATCAAGGCCAGAACCTGAAATATGACATCGGCAAATGTTGTTCAGTATAACGAGATTTCTACCGAGTTGGCTATATGCCTCACCTGTCGCAGGGCCGGATCATCATGTGCGTCATCGTCAAACGCTTTGGTCAAAATCTGGTGTGCAAGTCGATAGTTAATTTTCTCAGTCGACTTCGCCTTCATAGCCTGTCAGAAGGAGTTACTATCCTCAGCTTGGACTGAGGTTTGTGGGCGATCGTCTCGAGGCTCAAAGACGTTGAAAAACTGCCGTGGTTCTTTGCAAGTTGGTCGGTCTCGTGGCGTGTAATTCCAACACCTTTTCATGATATCTCATATCGCATCGTTGGTATGATTGCAGCCGTCGCCCGGTTCTGGTTGAGTCGGAATCTTTTTCTTCAGAAGAGCAACCGTCACTGCGTTTTCATGGAGGTATTGATAAAAGGGCATTTTGCACGTAAAAACCTGAGAACACTTATGAGAAGAGCCAGGAGATTATAAGCAAGAAGGCATTGTACTCCATAGCAAATGCAACCGAACGACCAAATATCACTCTCTGGCGTAGGTAGCTGGTAGTCATTGCACTTGGTTGCAAATATCTATGGTGTGATCCAGCGCACCGTCCCCTTGGCTGATGCAGTGCTTTGTCGCGTGCTCATAGCGACGCGTGGGTGCCCGAAATCAGCGATCATTGCCCGTCCATCATCAGAGACAAGAACATTTTCCTATAAGAAGGTTTGTGAGACTCGTTCTGATCGACACAGTAATGTCAAACATACTGCTTTGAGGTCCCCATACACGATGTTGAGATTACACAAGTGGCATAGTCCGTTGATAGTATCAGAGACCTTGATCTGAGTCCCCGTCCTTATTTGGCGTCTTCAGGGACTACGTACATAGGTCTGCTCACCAAAAGCATCCGGGGGCTCTGAGATGGTTATTCCTCAGGTAACTGTGGAGATCGGACGCCGGCTGCCCATGAAATCGCCATCCGTCATCCTCCTCCCATTACTTCGACATCCACCGACTTCATTCCCCGACGACGCAACATACTCGGACCATCCATACGACGTCACCGCCTACTCAACCACTACCTTCCGCACTCGGAAGGTGGCTCAACAATGTCGACGACGGAACGGCTCCACCAGCTCACTATCCCATATACGTCTTTCCGACCCCCGATTACATTCTAAGAATGCCCGTTGTCCCCTGTGCCTCGAGAATCCCACAATGTTGAAATTCAGTGTTAGGAGACGAAGTTCCGAGGTGGTGATACAATGCTTACTCGTGACTCATTCCCTTTCTTTTCATTCTATTGACAATTTTTCTCAATTTTCTAGTATTTTCCTGTGTTATATACCATACGGCTCGGACCTCGAAAGATAGGTAGTATAAAACGTTGTAGTGGGTACGATGAATACAACTAACTTACCCCCCATTTTCCTCTGCTCTCTCCTCGCCCTCTGCTCTCTATCTCGTTTTGACTTGCAATCATCTCACTGCCAGACGGACGCTGGCACCCTTCGCTATACACCCTGAACTCTCCTCTTCATAACCACAAAGATTCCCGTTGTTCATCCAGGGGGAAACGAGACAAACCCTTTGTGGTCGTTCTTCAAGGTATACGCTGTAGAATGGCAATATGTTTGAGTGCGAGAGGTGGGCCCACAGCACGAGTTCTCTGGAATGTGCCTATAATAACGGTGTACGTTGTGAGCCCAGAGATCACTGATATAAAAGATAATGGCACTCACTGCAAGTAGCTGGATTTTGTCCTGATTCTGGTGCAGGCGAACAATCTTGAGGCATATGGCCTGGCTCCCGTACTCCCCCTTGTAGACTTCTGCAAAACCCCCTCCACCTAACGGTTTCAAGGGATCGCACTGTATCCCCTTGAGCTCATAACATCGTGGAAAGATGTTGATTGATTTCGCAAGTTTGCAAAGTAGGGACAATGCTCGTTTTCCTTCCTCAGTTGTGAGATCATTCATCTCGCGAAGAATCTTCCTCGATTGTGAGGTGATTCTTATAAAGAGAAGGAGAGTGGATTTCGACATACGACATTGATAACATCGGCGATGCACTGGGCTTTTTCACCCTGGAGCTCAATCACTGAGGTTGTCTGACTGTCGTCCATAAAGAATTGCGAAATCAAGGCCTGAACCAGAACTATGACATTGGACAATGACATCTCTAACTTCTCTCCTCAACTGACAGATCATCATTGAAAAGATATAGGAAAGATGGATGCGTTCAAAGGCAAAGCACAAACACTACCTCAGCAAATTTCAGAGGTTGGAGGGTCCAGACCTGGTTATTGACGCCCCAAGTTGACGGTACTTTGGTTCGTCACAAGCCCAAACGGTCGCGTACAAGCTGTCAGTGGCAAAATTGGAGTCGACGCTCACAGAAACGCATAAGATTCTTTGGAATATCCTCGATGCCGCCTTCGTTACACGATAATCTGCCTCGCTGGATGTCGGGTGTAATCGCACCTTTCAAAAAGCCACATCTTCGGGTGTCAGCCTATATGGCATACATGTTCCATAGTGGTTTTCGAGAATCGCCCCTTGCTGATGTACGGAAAGGAGCGATGAATTAAAGAAGCACTTACGACTGCAGATTGTTTGTGGCGAGTTAAGCAGATTGGGAGGTAACCGAGTGACATAGCGTGACAAACAAGTCGATGGCTGGGTAAAAATCGAAAAACTTCACCGACTCTGGTGGTAATCGTTCCTCCAACCCAGCGCAAGTGATCAATCGATCATGACTCAATTGGACAATTCCTTCTCATGCCCAGCATAAGATCCTCATCTTAACTATTATTTTATGGCTACATCTTCGTTGTAAGAGTTGGAGTAGCCTCGGAACTACTTACCCTTCACAATCTTCTTGAAAACATCAAAGTTCGTATTGGTAAAGACAACGCCCATAAACTTCGCTCGTACCGCTGTGACTCTGTTATATACGGCACCATTCTCTCGTCTCGTCACCGTTTGACCGAACTACGAAGTTGATAAGTTGAGTGGCAAGCGGCAAACGGAAGTAGATCCTTTACAGTACTTTGCCAAGGCACTGGTCAGCATATCTGGCATCTTATAGCGCATATGCTGTATCTGTCCATTCATTCGGAAAGGGTGAAACGCTTTGTGACCTGCCCATCAAGGATCGGCGCTTCAGGATCGAAGAGGTTGTAGAAGGGCTGGCGTCAAGCAGCAGCAATACCACAAAGAAGTAACACCACCTCAAGGAAGTCTCAACCTGACGGTGGACCTCAATTAGGCAAACGCCCATTTCAAGCCCATGGTAGGTGTTGTACTACGTAGGATGAGGTCACGGACGCAGGTTGTGGTCAAGAAACAAGAAATCACAGCGCCTCATGGTTTCCGTTTGCACCGCGAGATCCCGAGTGCTCAGCGGACTCGGGCTGCCTTGGTGCAACACCAACGCCTGTAAACAAACTCGAAAGAAATAACCATAGCATAGTCGGAGAGATCCTCGAGGAATATCAACTTTCGTCGCCTAAGGACCCGGAATCCATGAATCCCTCAACTTTAGCAGAAGTTCTCATTGTCCGTTGTGTGGTGCTATACAAGGTGGTGCAACGCATGTAAAAGCCATGAAGCCACCTAGAACCCATTCACGACTCCCTTATACCACAATAAAAGAGACTCTTGCTAGTTCATGCGCCAAAAATTGCAAGTGTAACACCTCACAAAATAATGACCACAAGATTATATTAATCATACACATCCTTCAACGTTCAATCCCTCTCCACCCCTTTCATCCACGCACCCTTACAACCTTTCGCTTTCCCTTCCCCATGTTACCAGCTCCACTCGCACCAGGTAACAACCCCGCCTCAGGATTATTCATCCCAGCTTTCACGGCCTCGACAAGAATCCCAGTCGAAATCGCCGGCGAATACGCCGAAACACGGTTCGTCAGAGGAGGGAGGGGTTCTGGGGGGACGGGTAATCGTCTACCACCTTTCTGATTCCGGTGGTCACTACTGCTATTCTGAACAGTGGAAGGTTTGGATTTGGTTGAACTCGAGGCAGGTTGTTTGCCTTTACCACTGGTAGTTGAGACAGTGGTTGTCGGATTTGAGTTCGAGGCGGAGCCACCAGCGGATTTGGCGACGGGGGGAGATGATTCCTGTTGTGGCGCGAGGTTGTACGGTGGTTTGGGAATATTTTCGGGTTTGAGGAGTTGAATTTGGAAGCAGATGGTCTCAAGCAGTTGTTTCTCTGAAAGGAGATGACATAGAGAATATGAGCCTCGCATCAGAGCGGGAGTAGTGGAGGAGTAACATACTACTCTTGATCATAGGATTAACCAACCGCCCATCCTTCTTCCACTGTACTCTCACCCTTCCAGGATTTTCCCAATCGCGCGGATGGGACTTGGTCACCTCATGCAACGTGCCGAGTCCCAGCCGATTCGCAGCATCAGCGATGTCCTTGCTCAGTGGCCACCAAAGACTCTTGGCCCTCTCGACCCTTCGCTGGCCTGTGCCGTATGGGCGCTTCGCATCCAAATAGATAGGATATATACACGTCCAGCTATATCCCCCACAATTCGTCACACCCGATATACCAGTAGGAGGGGAGCGGATGCACATCGCACATGATAAGAAATATGGAAGAAAAGAACCGCAAAAGTCATTGACTGTTGGGGTATGGAGTCAGAGATAAAGGGGAACGAACGTCTTGTAAGTGCTGCTGTCCACCGTCGGTGCTCCCGCGGAAGTGGCGGTCGTACCGGGGCGAGGTGGAGATGCAGGCCCAGCGCGTGGATATCCCGTGTCGGTGTCGTTGTCGGAACTAAGGTCACCAGTGTAGTTCAGCTGTTCAAGAAGAGGCCCGCGGGTGCCTGTGTTGGGAAGAGGGAGCGGGTGTGTGGGGAGGGGGAGATCTGTGTCGTCGTCGAACTCGTCCTCTACGATGGTTGTTTTTCGCGACATGGTCGAAGGGTGCTGAGAGTGAGTTGTACAGAATCCCATCATCATATCATTGCCTGCCTTGTTCCCACGCCCCCTCTTGCACTGCGTCTTATGCTACCACGTCTAATGTGAGTTATCCGTCGTTGTGATTTGCATCTGTACTCATGTAAATGTCTAGATTCTTCTTACTGTCCATCTTCACAATATGTATTGCACAGTCTGCCAATAACACGACACGAAACCTCGTGTGTATATCCTACGGCATTTGCGAACGGTGTCCAGATGAGGCGGTGCGTCTCTCTACCCGTACCATCGCCAAAGCTCACCTGGCGAGTCTTCCAGTTACACCAACCATTCTGCCAGCCATTCGGCAACAGACGCCTGGTGCACTGTCGAAACACCACTTCCGACGTACCCGATTCCAGTTCCAATCCTGACACATCCAACGACGATCACACAACGAACCCGAGACCACACTACGCACAACGTCCACCTTCATACCACGATGATCCTCCCTCCCCTTTCTCCGCTGATGAGAGTGTTGGTGAAGGCACTGTTCTGGTCTGGGAATCATGCGGGCGTGTCGTCTCGACCGAGCGGGCCGACTTTTTCGAGTTCGTAGCTGTAAATTTGTTGTTTGTGTGCGTGGGCGTGGGAGTGGTGTTATGGAGGTCGAGGCGCATGAGGGTGTTACACGCGAGGCAATTAGCTGCGCGAATTGGGATGGTTGGAAGGAGGTGATAGGAAGTTCGAGTTTTGGGGTGGAATGGTTGATTCTACTCTGGGAAGAGGGTGAGGCGGGGGGGCGGCTTTGTTGGACTAAATGTGAGTTCCCCGCTTATTGAACCTGTCATCGTGCTAATGGATGTGGTTGGTCTTACAGTATTGTTCCTTTCGTTCGCACTGCACGCTTACTGTACTTGCATCACTTCGTATAATTCATTAGCACGTCGGAATTTTTTGCACCAGATGACACTCCGCTGGGAATAGAGATGTTCTTCGGACCCCTCCCAAATCACACCAAGCAAAGAGAACACTCGCATGGTTGTAACGGAGGGATGGTTCTGCCTCAGGGTCCAGAGAATAGGAAATGCTTGGATGATTGTAAGCCCGTAAATCCCCTGCACGATTCGTGTATCCTGATATTGTGGGCCGCAGTAACGATTTTACCACCGTTCCGCACGTTCAACTGTGGCAGCTGGCGTTTTCCCAGGCGGAGACTGTTATGATAATGGGAAGTGTTTTCGCTCGGAAAGAAACGGTAGTTTCAGGACTGGATTGACAGTGGCGAAGCGTGTTATCTTGACCCAGTCGTGAGTCCTTGGATCCCTTATTCCCTTGTATACATCATCGCAAAAATCTTCAGTCCGTTTGGATCCGACCGTCTTCGTATTCCCATGAAAGGCTGAGAGTTTGCATGACGAAGAGAACCACCCTCAACCGACCAACAAACGCAATGTAGTGCACCGGTTCCCCGGGCCCACTTTGACACACGGTTACCGACAGTTTGCCATCCTGGAACCGGCTGCTTCGAGCGTTGTATGAACGCCTTGAGGGTTGTTTTTCGGCATGAAGGCAACTCTGTATGGCAGGGGTTGAATTTTGTTAGCGGGGTATTGGTTTTGACTGGATATGAACAAGTTCCGTACCGGGTCATTGTACATCTCTTCAACTTGCACCGAGCGAATGTTCTACAGAACACTCGTCTAGGCGCGTTCCTTGTGACATCCCGTAAACCCCAGGGCATAATCTGTCCATCCGACGGCCAATCCTTAGAACGAGCTCTCGCGAACTTCCCGCGCTCCGCCGAGTGCTTGACATGGACCCCTCTGGATATCATCATGAGGTATGTTTCTCTCACACGAAAAATTTCATATATTCCAATCGTCCGAAATAGAACTTCGTAGGGGATGGCCACTTGCAACACGTGGCCGCAACGTGGTACGGGCCTTTCCGTTCCTCCATCGGTCCTTCACACCTGAACAGGGTTTGGACGCCTCGGAAATCACAAGAACCCAAGAAATGCCTGGGATTCTTCTGCCACGCATCATCCATTGATACGTTCCCTTGCAGCACGTAGCAGGCAGCGCCGAAGGCAGAAGCTTAGGCAGTAGCATGTCACATAATACAACACAACCTTATCAAACACACAGTGGCCAGAAATAACCCCAAGTTCGATATGATCTCTCCGTTTCAAGAATGCTATGACCGAGTCTCCATGATTACCACAGCGTACTACCTATCGGAATCCGGTACCCATCGCCCACCGTTTCGGGAACGGCCTCGCGTTCGGATGCTTCAGGTGTTACGAGATTTATCTTCTTTGGCACCTGATCTACAGGGTGCGCTCCATCGTCCAATCCGGGTACAAGCCCAAGGTCTGGATCGCATCAAGTCCTTGTCATCTCATTGTTTCACCCAACCACTTTCACCATCACATCACTACATACACCGCAGTCCCAGTTGCGCGTTGCACGCGCCGTCGATCTTAAAATTGCGTATATTGCATTGCGTTACATCAACGGGATATTGACTCCACAACGTCTCCTCGTTCCTGAATATTGCATAGGTGTGTGCTGCGTTATCTGTAGAGTCCTCGCCTCTGCCTGACCACTTCCACCATATCTATATCATTCCCCCTACTCGTTTTGCCCCAACCCCCCCAGTACCTTGCCCCTTCCCTACTGACTTTTTATTCAGTCTTGAACTTGCGATCTCTGCAATCCTCACTCATTCCAAGCTCCCGTCTTTGCATATTTGACGAGTCCTTGCACCTGCCGAGTTCGCCGGTGTCGAATTCGTTCCTGGTCGGACTGTTTCTGGTGAACGGTCCTGTCAATCCTCCCAATCAGTCCCAGCTCCGTTTTTGACCCTGACCTCGCACCTCGCCCCTGGATTCGTCCGATCGTATATCTCCCATCGGTCAGGTTTTAAGACCATCTCATTGCATCCTCCCGCTTTCTCGCTGCTCTTCTCTTTTCTCTTCTCCCTATATTCAATATCTGTCTTCGTAACGACCTCAACTAACGATATGTACGCCCGCTCAACTTCGACCTCATACAAGCTGCTGGCAGCTCTCGTCTCCACTTCCCTCCTTCACCTTCTCCTACCCCTCCTCTCTCTCCCCCTCGTATCTGCTGCACCCATGTGTGGTCTTAAGCCACCCGGATCCGTACCAGACACCGCAGCACCTCCGCCTAATACGCAATGCGGGTATGGTCCTAACAACAGTACGTCCGGTGGTGGAACTGGTGGTAATGGAGGGAACGGGACAGTAACTGAAGAAGTGGTGATTTCGGGCTGGTACCCCGGTTGGCTCGCATCTTCTGTCCCACCGAGTAGCTTGTCATGGGAAAAGTGGACGCATTTGACTTATGCTTTCGCGTGCGTCTTTTCCTTTTGTCTTCCCTCATTGTAATGTAATCTTAATGATGGTGGTGCGTTAGATTGACGGGACCAGATGCTAGCAATGTGGTCCTTAACTCTGACGACGAGAAGGTGTTGCCCGTATTCGTAGAGGCAGCGCACCAACATGTGAGTTTGGCTTATAATACTAGATCTTGACATTTGAAATTTCTGACTAGTCCGTATTATCGCCACATAGGGTGTAAAAGCATTGGTATCTATTGGCGGCTGGACCGGTTCGAGATTCTTTTCCCCTGCGGTTGCGACTCAGGAGAATAGGACTGCCTTCGTGAGCGCTATCACGAAACTGGTGGATACGTATGATTTAGATGGGATCGACTTCGAGTGCGTGTTGCCTTCCTTCCTCTGAAACCTAACGTTGCTAATAACTAGCTAGCTGGGAGTACCCCAACAAACAGGGCATTGGCTGTAATATGATCTCACCCTCCGACTCGGCCAACTTTTTGGCCTTCCTTCAACAACTCCGGCAAGACCCTACAGGCGAGAAACTATACCTCTCCGCCGCAGTGGGTATCACCCCCTTCATGGGTCCCGATGGAGCGCCTATGAGTGATGTATCAGAATTTGCCAAGTATTTAAACCACATTGGTACGTCACCCCTGTATTAATTTTGATCAAGAACTGGTGCTGATAGGAACGTATAGCAATTATGAACTACGACATCTGGGGCTCCTGGTCAAATGGAATTGGACCGAATGCACCGCTGGACGATGCTTGCGCCCCTACTAAGGCTGGATCCGCCAAGTCTGCTATTGCGGCCTGGACTGGTGCCGGGTTCCCCGCTAACCAGGTATTCACAATATTCACCCTTCTCTGCTTATAAGAACTGAGGTACTGATATAATTGAATGTGCAGCTTGTGTTGGGCGTAGCCGCATACGGTCATAGTTTCAAAGCCACAAACCAAGGCTCCAACTTCACCATCTATTCGCCGTTCACAAAGAACAGTAACCCCCTCGTGCCCAGCGACGACAGTGAGTTTTCCAACGTCTCCCACTCTTCCCCTTGCCCTCAACCCCCCCCCCCTCCTTGCAATAACACCGACAATTTTCTCACGTATGACTCATATAGCTGGAGGTGTCGATATTTGCGGTAATCCCACTGGCGGAGGCACCGACGTCTATGACTTTTCCCAAATGATCACTGCCGGATTCTTGAACAGTGATGGAACGGCCGCCTCGGGAATCACCTACTTCTATGACGATTGCAGCCAGACGGTAAGCCCACCCACTTCGTGTGCCCTCTACAATCGTTCACCACTCGTAATCAGCCGTTTGTGTACAACCCTACCTCAGGCATTGTTATCTCCTACGATGATGCCACCAGCTTTAGTGCGTTCTCCTGTTCTTCACAAAGTGTTGAAACGTATGATTGACTTGGAATTCCAGCGGCGAAAGGAAAGTTCATCAATGACAACGGACTTAAGGGACTCGCGATGTGGCAGGTTGCGGGAGATGAGCATGATGTTCTTCTCGACGCAATTAGCGGGGCTATGGATATTCAGGGTGCTTGTTCTTAGCATCAGACGTAGAGTAATTGTTTGTTGTTAGCTTGTATTGCTTAGCTCCTCACGCATCAGCACTTATTTTAGGATTTCCTTAGAAAACTATCACCAAGTTCTCTGTTAGTATATCGGTTAGTACACGCGCCTGTCACGCGCGAAAGCGGGGTTCGACTCCCCGACAGAGAGTATTTTTTTCATGTCTGCCCTTAAATTTGTTGGCTTACTTCCACCATCTCATCTCACCTGAAAGTCCAATCCGAGTAAAACAACATAACACCGGCTATGAAACAATTATTGATGTAAGCTTATGCTTCCCCCATGTTGATGAAAACAACACACTCCGAACTCAAGGATCCATGAATACAGAATGAATAAACAAGTCAGGACTTCGGGGGCACAGGTGGTACATTCACATTTCCTCCAATGTTCTCGTTAATTGTAACCAGGTGAGGGCCACGCTCACTCCTCTCCCCCCCGCGTCGAAACACTTGTTCATACTCAGGTGGTAGCGTTTCAACTTCGCTACCTTCCACAGGCCCCGCGTCAACCTCCCGCCGGGTGCGTCTCCCAGAGCTCGAAGCTGCTAACGTCCATTCCGAAGAAGACTCGGACGGACGTGACCAGTGCGAACTGCTTGCGTTACCGCCCTTAGTCCTTTGCGAGTAAACCGTTGGTCGGACTATCGTCGAGTACGGCCCGGACATTTCTCTCGGCTGTGGCCGAGCTTCAGCCAACGCTGGATCAGGTGAGGCGTTGTCGACGAGATCTTTGCGAGCTTTCTGTTTCCTCTTCCAGCACCAAAACCAGAGTGAAAGGGCAACCAGTAATATCGCGAGGCCGCCGATCACACCACCGACGATTGCACCAACAGGTGCTTGAGTTTGGAATGGCGCGCCAGCAGCAGATGTAGGAGAGCTAGTAGATGGTGCTGACGTGGTGGATATTGATGTTGAAGTGGAACTAGAGGTGGTAGATGACGTGGGTGCAGTTGGGTCGATAACTTCGATTTCGAAACGATCAATCGTAATCTGCGAGTTGTTGTTGGGAAATCGAGTGTCTGGTTGGTTTCGGAGAATAATTTCATGCACTCCGGGCGTTTCAAATCGTTTCGAATAAAGAACGACCTACACAACTCATAAGGGATAGATAGCACACATAGAAGGGTAACTCACAGGAGGGTTTTTCCCATCGTCCGTGAGATTGACACCATCGATAGTCTCGAAATTGCGAGCATTAGGATCACAATCTACACAAATACCGTATGAACCGCCCCGGGACCTTGTTATGCCATAATAGAAGAATGCAACAGCGGCTTCAGGAAAGGTCTTTCGTGGGGGTAAGCACCGGGCGAACATGCAAAAGGCACACCTCACAAATGTCACATTAGCGTTGGGATCGTTTGAAGAGCTCAGCGTTCCCGTTTGACCAACACTTGAGGCATTCCAGGTGCCCTCATGAAACCAGAACCCTTCGTATTTAAGGACCTCAAATTTGCGGTCGTCGAATGATACGTTATGAGAACCAGCCATCGGTGGGCCAGCCACAAGGTAAAGAGAAGAAAAGAGTGGGAGTGGAAATGCGTTGCTTCACGACGGGTGACATTGCCCAGTGATTGTATCATGCAGGTCGGGTCATGCGGAATCTAATAGCCTCTTCGGCATCAGTAGCAGGGGCCAAAATAACCAGCACAGCCATAATGAGGATGTCCATAAATTGATCACAGAAAGTATAAACTCAAGCCAGGATTACCATTGACTTCCGGCCGGTGCAAATTCTAGAGATAGAATAGTGACCGACCAAGCAAACCTGGGTGACAAGGATAAGGTGAAGGCGTCTCGAGCTCAGGATGGCGAAATTGATGATGCAACTTGGGACGCCAAGTGACAAATGATGCATTGAGGAAATATTGCAGCAACAGCAACTTCAGGAGGAGTACCAGAGCGCCAGAGAGGAGAACAGCGCACTAGATCACGTACAAGTAAGGGATATGGCCAAGGCTCTGAGACGGCCGATATGAAAGTGTTCTTCAACGCATGAGCCCAGAATGCCCGTTGCTGGGAGAACTCCAACGAGGGATTTGGAAGGGCTCGACACTCAAGGCATGCAACCAATTATCAGTAAATATCCATGAATGAAACCTCTAGCAACGCATAAACGTTCCCAGCACGACATACCCATTTTCGACTTCTAGCATTGACGAACTCAAGACAAATTGACAATGCGGACTCGGGGACGGCACCCCAGCGGAGAACAGCGTTGGTGTTGAGATATACTCACGAATATGTTGTGGCGCTTGCTATCACGCCAAGCAGGGTGCATTGTCTGCTGTGGTGTTGCATTAATAGGCAGGGTCGAATCGCTGGTGTAAGCAGGGATGCTTGCCCGATCTACGCGATTGAGTTACATCGGATGTCTCAGATTAGGTTAGGAAGTAGGATGAAGGCGAGTTTAACGCTTATCGCGGTTTGGCCAGTCAAGGGAATAACCGCACATGACACGAGTCACCTGCATGGGATACAGAGAGAGACCACAAGGCAGCCTTTGCAGCATTTTATCCTGAAACGTCCCGTTGACTCCGCACAAGCGTCATGGGGCCGCGACCTCAGTGTCACAATTCCGCTTTATCCCGATTCTCAGAGCTGAAGCTCTGAAGGCAGGCCAGCTCCCCCGGTCGATTAGCTTGGCCTGATCCTCCCGGTAAACTCCCACTTCTTTACGTGTCTTCCACTGCAATAGATAGTGGATATCTCAAGTGAACGCAAATATTAGGTCGCTAACAAACATGTGCGGCCAGAGCAATCAATGGATAATTAACCTCCCAAAATTTGTTGACTCAAGTTGTCGCGTGTGCTACGGATGATGATACAAAGGCAAAGGGACTAAGTCTATATCACTGATATTCAGACGGCACGTTAGCTCCCGTATGCCAGATGAAACAACTGGCACAGGGCAATGTCAATTGTGCGTACGTCTGGCCGATCCGGGTCAAGGGACTTTCGAGTTAACCTCGTGACTGTGAATGTCATCAGCCCTGAAGAGCACTGTAGATGGCGGGCACCCCTGCCTCCGATAACAAATATAACATGTCTGACGAGTTCACTTTCGGGATGACTTCAAACTGGCCCCGCGGAACGTATACAGTGAGGCTCCTGCCCCATCACCGGAACGGTGAACCCAGACGTTGCCTAGTCATCGAGTTGATTTTTGAAGCCGGTTGGAATCCTTGGCCCACAATGCATGCCCGACAATTGAACACCAAGTGCACCAACCTGACCATCTTTCAAATACCTATGCGGGGTTGATTATTTCGGGGAACTCGTTTTCATGAGGCTAATGCGTCCAGGGATCGAAGCGCCAGTGAAGAGAAGAAGTCTCATTTTGGGTCGGAACTGCTAAAGAGGGTCAAAGGTTCTGGAATACGTGGGATGCCGTTCTGGGTATTGATCGCCTTCCTGTTATCGGCTCTACAGAGTGATCCATACAAGTCCAAATCATGCTGTGAACCAGGAATCCAATTGCGGGGCGTCAAACCCGGGTGATAACTTTGTGGTTCAATTGGGGCCTAATCGGGGAATCCATGAAAGATGTGCGCGCGCTGGGTAAGACGACACTAGGGAAACTGTGCCAGACTCTCGAACGATTGCCTACTAGTAATCGCCTCAGTATGTTCCAAATCACCCATAATTACAAATAATATTTGACGAGTCAAAGCCTGAGCGTTGCAATCTCAACAACACTCAGGCTCCCGTCTTCAGGAGGTTTACAACCCTCGGCGCCGAGGGGAAGGTGTTGGGCAAATCGATATGAAATCAGCTTGTTTATATTGACACTATTCTCTTGGCTGTGCCCTACAGTGTGCTACTTGCCGGGAACCAGGGTTCAGGTTATGCATTGCGACACGGGAGTTTGGGGCCTGAGAATGGCTGATTTCCTCATACAGTACTTATTAGATGTTTTGTCAGCGGATGTATTAGGGAAGCGGAAGTACAACCCGCCAGTTTCCCATTACATGCTCACGTCCAATCGTTCAATTGTTATTATTTCCTATTTTTTTGGACAAGAAGCCGATCTAGAGGACGATCAAACTTTATCCTTGCCCTCGTCTTATATCATTGATGGCCTCCTTTTAAACTTGCTGGTCGGTTTGAATGCTTCCTGAGTTCCAGAAGATAGGAAATGACGCTGGCATCACTGCCTTTTCATCTGGATGCTAAATAATACCCGCTCACAAGCGAACGCCCATGTCACAAGTTGATACAAAGTCATGAGGTGGACCTGTGTATGTCTCGTTTTCCCTTGACCACTGCTTGTATCCACTTTCGTACTCTCATCGTACCAGCAATGCCTGACAGGAAAGGTTCCGCCAATACTACGTCCACCAACTTCTCAAAGTCCACGAGGTAGTGTTTCCGCCTCGTTGTTTGGCGCTGTTCTAACAGCTCCTCGCTGCCTAATCGCAACAGATCGAGCGTCGCATCCTTTGCTAAGAAAACTTCTGAGCAATTATATGGATACGTATGACAAAATGCATTGTATTAAGACGAGCCACTCATTGACACTTTGATAGATTATCCCACACCTAAAGTTTCAAAAAAAGCACAAGGAAGCACCAGAACCGTTATGGGAGCCACAGAAATTCAAGCGACGAACTGGGTACAGTGTTGCCGCCGTCGACAACGTGCAGAAAGAAGAACTGACGACGGATGATATCATTATTGCGTGAGTTATTCCCAGTGAGATTGCAGACATACTAGCTTATCCTTCCATGTCAGGGTAATGGGTCCGACGGGAGCTGGCAAAAGTACTGTAAGGAATTTCACTCCTCTTCGTCTATTTCTTCGCTCAGTGATTGCAGTTCATTCAAACGTCTACAGGTCGAAAAAATGGCGTCGGCCACACCCTCGAGTCGTGTACTAGTGAAGTCGCTGCGGTACGGGTAAAGTTCACGGATGGTGTCAGCGTCGTTCTGGTCGACACTCCTGGCTTTGATGACACATATCTGTCGGATTTGGACGTCCTCAAGAAAATTGCCAAATGGCTCCGAGATGCGTACGTCGGTAACCCGCACTCCCCAGCCCGAATATTCTGAACCCGATCGATATCCTTCTAGTCATCGGGGCGGCTTGAAACTTGCGGGGGTCCTTTATTTGCACAGGATCACCGACAATCGTATGGCGGGTACGCCTCTGAAGAATCTCACTATGTTCAAGAAGTTATGCGGGAAAGATTTCTTCGAGAAGGTCATTCTTACGACAACCATGTGGCCGAAGCCTAGTGAGGACAACGGGGAGGTCTGCATTGAAGAAGACCGACTCAGCAACAATCAAGAGGAGATCTATGTTAAACGGGAAGAAGAACTATCAAGGAATTACTGGGGGGAAATGATTAGCAGAGGTGCGCTTACTCAGCGCTTTATGAACACGCAAGCTTCCGCCTGGGACATTATCGACCATCTTATCGCCGATGAATCCAGAAGGCGGCTGGTCAGAATTCAAGAAGAGCTCGTGGAGCAGAGAAAGAAGTTGTCGGGAACCGAAGCTGGGAAACAGCTGCATGGCATTTTCGGAGAACTGATCGAGAGACAGAATGACCTGCTTGGACGAATAAAGAGCGAACTGGAGCAAGCAGGGGATCCACAAACTATGATGGCGCTCCTCGGCGAACTGAGCGAGTTGCGGAAAGAACGAGAGAAAGCTATGAATGACATGCGTTGGCTGGATTCATCACTATCTGGGAGACTACGCCGGATTCCCATTCTAATACGAAGTCAGTATTCGTCATTACATTATGTGGTTTACAATTTGTGACTGACATCCAAACCTGAAACAGGGACCATAAGGCGGCCAGGCAGCATGTCTCAACGATACAAGGGACGCGAAGCGTTGCCCTCGAGCTGACCTTTTGCATCCGAAGAAAACAATGTTCAGATATTATTTGACGCTTACTACATGTTGACTGTTCACGACGCTTTATGAGGCTTTACCGACCCTTACGACTCGTGCAATTGAGTTTTGCTTTGGGTGATGGGTTTGTAACTCTTATTTTTACAAATGTACTAGTACAGGAGCTTATGTCTCCGCTCCTGTATGCTATCCATTTTTGTACTATTACAATGTCATTCTTCTACAGCCTACTTTGCCTGCGCTACAAGAGGTTTACTGGTTGACACATGGCAGCTTCAAGCGGAAAACCACGCAAAGACGTGACAGTACATCTTGAATACGCGAAGAGTGCCGTCCAGTGCGCGCTTTCTAGGTTGTATCACGAACCGCAAACATTGACTCTCTCAGCTCTGGCATGCCAGCAGCAGTATCTTGTGGTTTCTTAACGGCTGTGGACATGACGTTTGTGTAGCAAGTGGTCCGTGGAACGGATGTGAAGGTCACAGATCGGTTGCTCACGGAGTTTTTATCCGATCCCACTCAGGCTCCTGAAGGTACCCGAATTATACCTCACTCCATAATCATAGATCGGTTGCTCGCGGAATTTTCATCCGATGTCCGATCCCACTCAGACTCTTGAAGGTACAGTCGACTCTGTCATAACCCATAGCACTTTGTCGGGTGTCTGAGCTATGGGTTATGATAGAGTATGGGTTGTAAGAGAGATCCATAATTCCGCCAAAAATCAATTAAAATATTGTTATTTAAGGTAGAATGTACCATTAATTCTCATACTGCGTAAACTGCTAAGGTATTAAAGACTCTTCGGAGTAAATAGTCATCGATACGGGTATCCCTCAGTGTCGCTACCTTCCCCAACCGAACGGCTCGGCTCAGCGAGACAAATAGCTACTCCGTCTGGTGAGAAAAGGAACGATTTGTTGTTGCGAGGTACCTTTTTAAGAGTTGTCGATGCTTGGAGAACATCTTTCGTGCACAGCGGAGGTGGCTCGGGTGCACAGTCATCATCATCGTCATTGTAGTCAGTGATATAGCAAGTGAAGCAGGCATCGTGGTGGGCAAAACTCGTCCGAAGAGCTGTTCTCGATACCTCCAATAGGCCAGTCTGCACACTGCATTGAGTTTGGTACATAATATGATGCCAATATTACACTACAAACTGGAATAAATACCATAAATAGTCACCGGCGCTGTGGGTTTTCGCCTGCACGGGCCTATGGGCTATGGGATGTCACGGAGTTATGGGTTATGGGTTGAAAACACCTGCATACCAACTTTGTCCTGGGGATCTCCTATGGGTTATGACAGGTTATGGGTTATGACAGGTACGGCTTATGTCGGAGTCGACTGTATCCGAATTATAATTTATGCCTCGCCCCATAATCATAGGTCGGTTGCTTACGGAATTTTTATCCGACCTAAAGCTCAGGCTCTTGAGGGTATCCAAATTACTAGTACTATCATTGATCGCCTGTTGGCCACCCTATCAGCTGTTGGCCACCTTGCAGTCCTTCTCTTTCTCTCGCACATAGTCTCCCCAAACTTGACATGTATATAGTACTTATACTAGAGAACATGATTGTACAAAAATATTTGGAGAAACTCTCTGTGTACTGTCAGGAAAAAAATAATGGTTCGGGAAGTGAGCTTCTGAGGCAGTGATTTTACCATCAGTTTCGTAGATCTTTTCCGATCCCATGAAGGTTTCGGCACAGTTTTTGGCATGGATGTAGGAACCACACCAGAGAGTGTGTTTGCTCAATTTCAGCCCAATATCTTCACAAGGACTCGAGGAATACCAGGATTAGTTTGAGGACTGGCATATGAGCGTGACAAGGGGTGCATGATTTAGAACTCCGCCTATGTACACGAGTGCCTCTGAGCCTCAACTCGGCTGTGACACAGCCGTGACGTTTGGGTGGCCAACTGATGGTTCAGTTGACTTGTGCTCATCGGAACTGTTCCGACATGGCCATCCGGCAAGATAAATTCCCAAAAAATTCATAAACGTTTACCGAAGACATTTCCGCATATGTATGCGAGATTTCAACGGAAAATACGCCATGACGAAGGGGGAAGAGCGTGCACATCTGAAAAGTGGCCAAGAGGTGATCAATGATAGTATGCCTCACTCCATAAAAAAAAGCTACATGTCCCCTGGTCGTACGTCATCCCGATATCGCCAGATTCGGACTCGCTCCCGACGTTCCGACTTTAGTAGCGATTGCGTCTCTGCTCTATTCCCTATTTTATGATAATTTGGCTCGTAGTTTTTCCATGCACCTAGGACTACTCATTTCACTTGACAATAATACGTCCTATTCTTGACCTGACGAACAAATCTGAGGGAACGGACACTCACTTTTTATTGTTATCCCCGCCGTCTTCTCTTTGCAAAAGGGCCTTTACTTATACATAGGCTGGCATTCATCTCGAGTTAGGTTCGGAACGCCTAAAATAGTATGTATCGCAAAGACAAACAACAGCAATAACTGGGGCGGCATCCACCCCAATGACGCTTTCGTATGTTCATTGAACACCACTGGGCTCCCGAATAAGCTTCCGAACATTTCCCCCGGCTTGTCAATCCCTTTGTATCAGAGAGGTTCAAGGATTTAGAGTCGCTTGCGCTGGTTGGTGGTTAGCCTGAATACGGCACCCCTTATACTACAGATGCCTATGCCTTGTATTCCTAAAACTCTCCATACCATAGCAATGATCGTAAGCACGAACGTTCCCTAAACCTGGTAGTCCTGAGGACAAAAGCTGTTGTCATCACTACTTTTTGACTGTCTGGACGCTGGATACAGTACCTCAAGGCAACAGGCGCTGGATTCATATAGAAAGGCATGAGGCACTATACGCAGTCCCAGTTCCGTTCTTGACGACTACCTCTATCCATAACTTTGCAGAGTCTCATACCACCATGGCACCTCAACGAGAACAGTCCACTCGATCCAGATCTACCAACCGATCAAAGTCCTCAAGGTATTTTATTCGTCTTGTCACCTTGTTACTTATCAGCGTTCTAACAACCTCCCACTGCCTCTTGGAACCCGATTTGCAACAGCTTGAGCGTTTTATCAGTTGCTAGGAGCTGGTTTAAGCAAACCCGTGGATACGTACGGCACCCACTTTGTGCCAAGTCAAATCTATTCAATAATCACCCGATAGACTCACCCACGCCGGAGGGTTTCAGAAGAGCCCAGAGAAACGGCTGAGCCACCATCGCAACCATTAAGCTTCAGGCGACGAGTGGGTTATACTATTAAATCTGTTGACACCGTACGAAGAGAAGAATTGACCAACGAGGACATCATTGTTGCGTGAGTTTGTGCTACTGGGATTGGTGAACATACCGGTCTTACTTTGCGACCCAGTGTCATGGGCCCAACGGGAGCTGGCAAAAGCACAGTAAGAGACCAGTGGCTTCTTCATTACCCATTCCTTGACTCATTTAAGATGTAGTTCATCCAAACGGTGACAGGCCGGGAAAATGGTGTCGGACACACCCTTCAATCGTATACCAGCGAAGTCAATGTGGTACGAGTAACATTTACGGACGGTATCAATGTCGTCTTAGTCGACACCCCTGGTTTTGATGATACGTATCTGTCGGATCTGGACATTCTCAAGAAGATTGCGAAGTGGCTACGAGACGTGTACGTGGGCAATTTGCATCGTTTCACCTTATATCCTTGAAACCGACTGATACCTGTCCAGCCATCGGAGCGGCTTAAAACTTTCTGGGATCCTTTATCTGCATCGGGTAACTGACAATCGTATGGCGGGTACACCTCTGAAGAACTTCACTATGTTCAAGAAATTATGTGGAGAAGACTTCTTCGAGAAGGTCATACTTACAACGACGATGTGGCCAGACGCCGGTAGTGGAGATGAAGAAGGCATTTGCGTTCAACGAGAGAGGGAGCTGTCGAGAAATTATTGGGCAGAGATGATAGCCAGAGGATCACACACTCGGCGTTTCAGGAACACACAGGCTTCTGCCTGGGACATCCTTGACTATCTCGTCTCCGCTGAATATAGGAGGCGGCTGGTTAGGATCCAAGAGGAGCTCGTGGATGAGGGAAAGAGCTTACCGGGCACCGAGGCTGGGCAGCAGCTCCATGGACTTTTTGGGGAGCTAATTGAAAGGCAGAACGACCTACTAAAACGAATGAAGGAAGAATTGGCGAAAACTGGGGATTCAGAGATTATGGTGATGCTCCTCAATGAACTAAGCGAGTTGCGGAAGGAGCGGGAGAAAGCCATGAAGGATATGCGTCAGCTGGACTCGTCGCTGCTCGGAAGGGTGCACAGGAGCTTCAGTATAAAGAATCGTAGTCAGTGGATGCTTTACTGTTACAGTGACCATAGCTGATCCACCCCAAAGTTGCCCTCCGTATAGCGAAACGCAAGGCACAACGTCCAGAACATCAACAGACGCAGGTACTTGGATACCAGCAACAGGCATACGAACGTGCCGGACAGCTAGAATCGTCCTATATCGAACCCGTAACAGGATCGAGTGTCCGGCCTGCGCCTTCGCCAGAGGACCCGGAGTGGGATCGTTTGCGAGATATTGGGCCTATGCCCCAAGACGGATTGGTGGGGCAGCCAAGCGACCCATTGGGAAAAACGGGTGAATTGGAAGAAGATTATGTTGTGCTGGAGGCGACTTCCTCTGAGGTTCGAGGAGCACAGATTCAAGATTTGGTATCTCGGATTGTTGTGGATGATAGGCAGAAGACCGCGACAATTGCGCTCCTAGGCGAAGATGCGCAATGCATTGTTGATGTTATCAGCGCTGTATGTGGGAACTTGTCCACCGCGTCATAGACCAATCAACTCACCGCTTGGATAGATCCTTCGTGAGACGAACAACCTCACAGCTGAAGAGCGAAAACGAGCCTTATCTTTGCTCTGCAAGCTCGCGAGAACAGCCTCCGTCTTCCCACGGTTTTATGAGCTTCAAGGGGTTCAATACGATGCCTCGAAGCCGTTAGATAGAGAGGGGCTCACAGATATTTATAAAGGCGAATACGAGAATCAACAAGTGTGCCTAAAGGTGGTTCGTGTCTACCAGAGCTGGCAGTGCCGAAGCAAGATGGTCACAGTGAGTGTCGTCATCCTTCATATCAATGACCCTCAGGTTCCTGATATGCATCTCATAGGCACATGCCGGAGGAGTCGTACTGTGGGCTCATCTCTCCCATGAGCATATATTACCATTCTACGGGGTCTACTTTGAACAACAATTGCAAAGAATTTGTCTCATTTCTCCCTGGATGGAGAACGGGAGTCTTCGTGACTACCTGGAGAAACACTCTAAGAGTCCCCGGATGCTTTTGGTGAGGGGATTTGTATACTAATGCTCCCTATTGAAATCATCAAATAACGGCCGCATTCTTGTCACAAGATCTCTGATATTATCAATGGGCTATGCTACCTACATGATCTTGGTATTGTGCACGGAGACCTCAAAGCAGTATGTTCGTTAACGTTTGAAAACGGAATCCGGGGCTCACAAACCCTCGCGTAGCAAAATATTCTAGTCTCTTCCAGTGAACGAGCCTTGATTGGTTATTTCCCTGTCTCACGTGTTGAAATGAACGCGGAGGCATATACTGGACCGCTAATGGAGACGATACGGTGGAACGCACCAGAGATATTTACTGGTGATGGCGACGGCTACGCACCACCTACTCCAGAAAGTGACGTTTGGTCGCTCGGTTGTGTTTGCTATGAGGTATGTCAGGTTCCAGGTTCTTTGCAGGTAATCTGTTTAAGGTTTTACTTTCTTCAGGTTTTCACGCGCAGAGAACCCTTTTATCAATATCGTCAAGGTCCGCAGGTTATTGCTGCTCTCATCAGAGGGACAGAGGTCCCAATGCGCCCCGGGTCAGATGATCGCGATCATATCGACGACCGGATGTGGGATATCATGATGAGCTGTTGGGAATACATGCCAGAGCAGCGACCGACTTGCAAGGAATTGCAACGGCTTTTTCAGAACTTTGGACTACAGGACGACCGCTCCCAAATCTCAGTCCGAGCTAAGGATAATCATACTTTCTGGAAGATGATGGCAGCAAAGTCGGTCAAGGAAGTTGATTACCAACGTGCATATCGGATCTTGACCCATGTGAGTGATGGTGATCCAGTTTGTTCGAAGTGGGTAACTGATGTCTAAATATTTCCCTCGCGTCGATGGGGTAGATCCAACAGAATGTTTGACCGTCAAGAATATGGGCTAGCATCATAGGTTCCTAATTCCTCCACCTATGGGTATTATGTGCATTTCAAAAGCTCTACGGATGACTTAGATACTCCGTTGTAGCTGGATAGCGTAATGTTATTTATATTGTAAGGCTCTATGCTTTTGATGAGAACGAGGATCGAGGATACTCGGCAAGGGAGCAATGGAAATATGTTTTATTCCGCTGACAGAAGTGTGTGGGAAGCGAATCAGGCAACAGCCCTCAGTCGTGTGCCCGAGCAGTCCAGGCCATACTTAACCGTGCGCCCATAGAGGAGTATCGGGTACGGTCCTGCCCTCAAGCTCATGCATGTGGGTGTGGAACGTCATCACAAACGCGGGCGCACCTCATCTACGAACGCCGGCTCATTAAAGGGCCCCGAGAGCGAGAGGAACCAATCTCCATAGCGACCTTCACCGGTATCCTCAAGAATAACCCTGGGGCATTCTCATTTGCGCCTCAAGCCCGCAATGGCCCTATAGGCATTGGGTAACTATCCTCCTCGCTACACCTTCACCTCCGTCGACACAGCCATCCAAGGTGCGTGGCTCCCCTCCGGGATTCTGCGCCCGTTCATCTAGTGCCTGGGACGGTAGTGAGCCCACGCTTTGTACATCCCGAACTCGTGACCCACGCGGAATTCATTCACTAGCGCCGGAGTCAGTCTTGAACTCGCGCCTCCCCGCCCACGAGCGTGTGGCCCTCTACGGGATTCTACACTCAAAACAAATTAAAACATAGCATTATTTATTTACTCAAGCCCAGTGTATGTAATAGCTAGTCCTCACACTTAAATTGCCGAAGGAAAAAAAGACAGCAGCCTGTCATTTTGAATAAGTGTTTCATCACGCTGGCGAGTCATGCACATAATTAATTTGACGATGTTTGAAGCTTCTGAGGCCAGAAGGACATACACCGTGTCATCGCTTCCATCACTTTGCTACGGCGATCTGCTTCACCTTTGACCCTCAATGGGCTTATACATAGCACTCTAAAACGCCTTCCTAGTAAACCTATTCTCGTGCCCAAGCATCGTACCACCACGTCTTGAATAGTTCGTGTGTGGTTAGCGGGGCCTTCTCGTCTTTGATGGTGCGTCGGTGGAATTTTGCTTGCCTCGGGTCCGTGGATGGCTGAAAGTGAAGGAGAGGACACATGCTGTTCAAAGAACATGATATAAAATGGGAGTGGAGAGAATGGCAGGGAGCGAGGACACGTGAGCGTGCAAGACCGGGGTAGCTTTTAAGTTTACTGTTGCGGTTCTTTTCTACGAGTGCCGCGCCTGCGCCTGGCGAGGGACGAGCCAGACATAACTTCTCGTGCCCAAAATGATTGTCACAGGCAATTCGCTCAACAAAGTAATATTTCCCCTTCTTCACCTACCTATTCAGCCATATTTCCGCTCACTCCCGTTTCGATTTCGGCAGCTCTTTCATTCTCCCACTCACCACTCCTCAATAAAATATCTATAGTCTAATTCATCAATAGGAAATCAGCTGTGTCGTGATCTGAGAGGAGCGTCTGCGTTCCCCTTCGACTTCACAACCTGGTTGTCAGGAGTCAAAGAGACTTAGTCCGCCACTCCCGTCCCCTCTTGCATGGCTGATCTTCCTTTTCATAATTCCCTTTGAGCATTATCAATCTTACCTTACCGCTACTTCAGGCGCCGGAATGCTTCTCATGCCGCTTAGGCTACGTCGCCAATCAACACAGATGGGACACTCATCCTCCTCGAACATGCTCAAGTTGCTATTGCCGTCGCGTGTTGCTTCCAGATATTACATCCCATTATCTTTCCGCCAAAACAGCCACTGGATGGAGCTGAAGGCAATATCCACCCATGTATCAATTCGCTCTTAGTACACACCGATCTACCCGTGATCTTCAATATTATGGACACCTTCCCAGCCCCGAGCTCACCTTTCCTCGTAGGCGCTGTATTGACGATTACAGACCAATGGGGTTAATATAGCTTGATAGTTATCGTTTTTGAGGTATAATCAACTATGCCATCGATCTCTTCAAAGTCGTCCAACGAGTCGCAGAGCGTATGTATTACCTTCTCAGCACCTAGAAGTCGCCCCGGTACAAAATCATGTGTCCCCAACCAAATGATTCGATAGTTCTTAGAGCTGTCATGGATTTATCATGAAGACAAACACAGGGATGTGCCAGGTGGTCTCGACACATTGGCCCCGCGTAATACAAAGCTGGATCTAATCTTTGATCTGAATTTATGCAGCCATTACAGCTCTGGTACATTTGTGCGTAGGTTAAACACGCGTAATTCTCAGGGTGATTCCCATACCAGGGATCGCCATGAGGTAGCCCCTAACGTCCAACTGAGATCAGTGATACAAGTTTCTATGGTGCTCGATTCGACTTTGAATTGAATTCACAGGGGATACGGAACATCGGCCCTGATTACGGTATCCAAGAAGTGCTGATTGTTGAGTAGGCATCAGAACCATGTTCTGAGGTCCGCTTTCACTCGCTTAGCCTCCTACTATGTCCTCATGTGTTCCATTTATACGTGCTTAACAGCCTTCTTGCCCTTCCATCTACGGTTCCCTCAACAGCACCTTTTTCATTAGAGAGTCGCATATAGCAGAAACAGGATAAAATAGATTACACATCGTAACCGAGGGCCTGAACGGGTTGGTGGCAAACAACCGCCCACATCTCCCCCTTGGTCCCATCTTTTAATTATATATCTTGCCTATTACGCAAGAGATATTGTTTCAACTTCCACTAAGCGCTCAAGGTCGCAAAAGTGTATACAAAGACCATGAACAATCCGTGCAGAATCCCGGCTTCGCTCCTAACCGCTGCATAGATCCGTAACTTCTACGAGTACCATGGAACTTCAGAGAGAACATTTTGTCCAACCTGAGCCTGTCGACGGGTCGAAATTCTCTAGGTAATGTTTTTCCCTTTACTATGTCCCTTCCACAATGCCGTTCTAACAGCTTTCTCCCACCCTTCTAATGTTGATCCGCAATAGCCAAAGTGATTCATCGTTTGGTCGAAACCTTGTTGAAAATATACACAAATGGGTACGGCAAGCGTGTTATACCAAATCAGAGTCTACTCACTGACCCCTCCCTGGAAGGTGTCAACGTGCCTCAAATTTGCGAAAAGGCCCAGAGAAAAAAGCGAGCCATCGAATTTGTGGGAGCCACAAGTACTTGAACGACTGAAAAATTACAAAGTTGATTCAGTTGACATTGTCCAAAGAGAAGACTTGTTGATAGACGACATCATCGTCGCGTGAGTCTCCCGGTTGGGATTCATGTACACCCCGCCTGATCTTTCCATGCCAGTCTCATAGGTCCAACCGGAGCGGGAAAAAGTACTGTAAGAAGTATTTCTCTCCACTGTCGGCCCCTCCATTAATTGAGGTATAGTTCATCCAGACAGTGACCGGCCGAGAGAGTGGCGTTGGTCATGGTCTTGAATCGTGCACCAAGGAAATCGCTGTAGTACGAGTGAAATTTACGGATGGTATCAGCGTCGTTCTGGTCGATACCCCTGGGTTTGACGATACATATCGGCCGGACTCCGTCATTTTCGAGGTTATTGCAAAGTGGTTACGAGATACGTACGTCAACCCGCATTGTCTTCATCTCAAACTTTGCTGACGCTCGACTAGCCCTCGAGATCGTTTGAAACTTTCGGGGATCCTATACTTACACCGGATTACCGACAACCGTATGGCGAGTGCGCCTCTGAGGAGCCTGACTATGTTCAAGAAACTTTGCGGAGAAGATTCCTTCCAAAAGGTTATTCTCATCACAACGATGTGGACTGAAATCAGTCCTGATGGCGATGAGGAGGAGATCTGTGTTCGACGGGAGGAAGAGCTTCTACGACAATACTGGGCGGATATGATTTCCAGGGGTTCACTTACTCGACGTTTCAGGAACGCGCAAATTTCGGCCTGGGATATTCTCGACCATCTCATCTGTGCTGAATACAGAAGGCGGCTTGTAAGGGTCCAAGAAAAGCTTGCAAAGAAGGGAAGGAAGCTACCGAGTGCTGAAGCTGGACAACGGCTTCATGGAACCCTTGGAGAATTGATGGAGAAACAGAATGAATTGCTCGAACGTATGAAGGATGAGCTAGAGCAAACGAGCGATCTAGCAATTGTGGTGACATTTCTCAACGAAGTGAATAAATTACAGAAGCGCCAATCATTTCTCGAGAAACTGCGCCGGACTCTCATCCGGTTTCGAAGTAAGTGTTCCCATATTCATGCTTTGCGTTAACAATCAACCTGAATTAGGGGGAGGAATGCAGGCAACCTGCACGCACCAAACCCTGGATAGTGCTCTTCAACGGACTAGAGGTGGACATTCCATTTCGGTCGTTGCCGGTGAACTAAAAGAACTCGGACAAGTAGCCTGATTCAATTTCATGCCTGGTGCGGCGACTGATGAGGCAGAGGATGGAGAACATCGTTTCAATTGGTCATTCGTTCACGTGTGTTTTGGATAGGACTTCAGGTTTAGTCTAACACCAGTAGAATGGTGCAAGACTTTTAGATAGATAACGGTTTCTACAGGATTTTGAGCTCGTGTACTTTCTTCTTCATATGCTACCCTCTAATGCATTATCACAACATGTTTCTTCTGCTATTTGCCTCGCCTGCTACACGAGGAATGGGCTTTACTTCGTGCTTGGCAATTGTCAACAAAAAAACCCTGAGGCAGAGAGCTGGTTGGTATCTCCTGAAAAAGTGACCTACTAAGTATTCGCGTCCTTGTCGGGGTTGATCATAACCGTAGACATCGGCTTTCAATAAGCCTTCATTTCCGGGTCCACAGATCTCTCTGGCACACAAGGGTTCTTTATGGAAGCCTTTGTTATCTTTGTGGTTTGGTGGATAGTCCAGGGTCAAGTTCCTTCTCTAGCCGACTGCATACACCAGTTCTCGTACACATCCGGGTGTCATTGTCACCAGAGCTGACAGCGATAATCAATAACTAGTATAGTACATAATCGAGGTGTTTGTGTGTTTATTAAATTTGACTGCTGGCACCAGACAACACACCTCGGTCCGTGGGGGAACAAAAAGGATGCCCCATCATTGTCATACTCTCTGTCGGGGAGTCGAACCCCGCTTTCGCGCGTGACAGGCGCGTGTACTAACCGATATACTAACAGAGATATTATCCACGATCCCGCCAAGCGAATCACAGGCTCCTGACGCATACGTGAATACCTTAATCCATCATGGAAACAATGAATTCCGAGGCCGGGGAATATTGCAAGTTAAGGAGCGACGGCCCATGAGTTCAACAACCGTAAATCCTCGGCATTATCTCAAGTCGACAAAAGTGCTTCTCAGTCTCCTCCTTGTTTGGCGATCGGTACTACCTCTCCTGTAGTGTACACGTGTACCCGCGGGTAGTGATGAATGCCTCCAACTATTCAAGCCCTCTTCTGAGCATACAGGCATACGTCAAGGGGACCTTTGAATCGGTCTCGAATTGTATTAAAAGGTTGGAAGTATGATCTTGTCGTGTGTATTCTACACTGGCCCGAAGGGGATTCTATGCTCATCTATTCTTGCTAGTGCCCGAATCAATTCTGGATTTGCGCCCCCACCAGGGGCGCGAGGCCCCCAGCGGGATTCATGGGATCAAATTTTCATAAGCTGCACTTGTTGCATCTGTCCGAGCCAGTCCTGATAAACGCGCGACGGGTTTGTGTAGTGAAGAAGGGCGTCGGTGATAACGACAGTAACAACCGAGAGAACGGTTTTCTTGGCCTTTCGGAACGTTATTGTATCCGGGAGTCGGCGACGTTATCGCGGCTTAAGTAGGGGAATACGAAAGTAGAGGAAAGTAGACGGTGAAGCAGCGTTTGATGGCCGGACGATCTGATGATGGATGGGGGGACGCATTTGTCGAGATAAGGGCTCGGACAGGTGCAACGAAATGCAAGGTGTTTGGAGAGTTGGATGTTGAAGAGGATTTCGTAAGTTGTTTCGATGGATAGACTGGAGTGGTGAGCGGATATCGTGCGAGTAGCCATTCTTGTCGTGTCCTTTCTGGTTCCCTGTGCAAACAGGAACCCCGCAGACGCTTCCACAAACTTCACGTCGTATCTGCTTTGTAATTCACAATGATAAGTAAACATTACGGATACACATATTCTCACCTATGTACATGACGCGTATTACAGCTTTCTCCTTTTTCTACTCTTCATGGCCTCCAAATTTTCTTCCTTGCGGTCTTCCACCCTTTTTAGAAACTCGACCTTCTCTAAATATCCGCCGCCTTTTCTATTAGCCTCCAGCTCTTCTTGAAGCGTGGTATCCTGGATATGTGCTTTCCAATCCATCACTGACTTGTCAAGCGTTGTTAGCTTCTTGGCCTTTTGGGATGAGGATGACGGGACGGCGCTCAACACTGTCTTCGGTTTTCGCGGCCCAGGTTTCTTTAATGGTGGTTTCGGGGTTGGCGCCGGATCCGTTTCCGTTGTGGCGGGCAGCGGGGGAGTTGTAGTGGAGGGTGCGTCACGTTGGGCGCTGGGGGATCTCCGACAGCCGATTTGGGCTTCGTCCTCTCGATACAGCGGCCACTTCTTTGCGTCTGGGGAATCTTCTGGTACTTCAATAACCTCCCTGAGTTCTGTCAAATCCTCAGTGCTGCACACGAAGCACGAGGGAAACGTACGTGATGTATTCTCCGGCGAATAGATATCTCTTCTGTACCTTGACCATTCTCGTCTCTTCAGCCTTCTCCGTTCTTTCTCCTGACGAGGATGCCACGGAAGCTTGAAAGCCGGCCCAAAGCGCGTCTCTATCCCTGTCGATCCCTTCAGACTTTTGCGCTTCTCCCCTTCTTTACTAGACGTACTTTTGCTTCTTTTCCGTATCTTCAGTAGGTGGTTCGGGTGTCCCGACACGTTGTGTTTTCGGCCGAGCTTCGTCGTCACTATCCGAACTCAATTCTAGTCGACGCGGTTGAAGTAATTGGTCATATTCAATTGATAGTAATAATTACCTTCGCGCGTTGGTGGAATATAATCTGCATCATCCTCTGAATCCGACTGGCTGCGCAGCGCGGAGGACATGGTAAGCAACAAAGAGGTTAACTGGCATCACTGCCATAGGTTGGTGGCTAAGTATAGACAGGTGATGGCTGAGGTCATGCAGTGCGGCAATAGACACCGCCAAAGAGATTGCGCTCAGTCCAGGTCCCGCAACATGACCGGACGACAAAATTGAACATATGGTGTGTTTAGAGTGTTCTCCAGGTTTCGGCTGGGTTGATAACTCAGTACTTCTCCCGATCCACTGGCAGGCGCTAGAGGAAATTTAAATAGTGATCCACTAGATTGCTGTATGCCCTACTCAAAATATGAGATTCTGCTGGGGTCAACCGACCAGCATTCAATACTTAAATATTCGGAATCATGCTCGATGCACCTTTCATCTCAGGTATCAAGCACGAATCGAATCGAAAATCAAACGGAACTTGTATTAATGGAGTAGCAGAGTCGAGTCAGCCTGGGAACTTACGCAATAAACTATACAGGACCACAGACGGCAGTTACCGAATCTGGCAGTCGATCGTCAGTCATACACAGTCAAGACAAGGACCCTCGTCGTCGCCGTCCCCGCCGTCAGCAAAAATGGTCAATATCCCCAAGTAAGCCATCTTCGAATAAACATGCTCTCCGATGCAGTGCTTACAGCAAAATCTTGACATATAGGACTCGCCGGACATGTGAGTATAAGCTTCGAGCATTCATGTGTGCACACTCAATAGACCGCAATATCTGTAGACTGCAAGGGCAAGACCTGCAAGAAGCACACGTATGTTCTCTGGCGGGAACTGCAAATCTGAAATTTGGTGCTGATCAGAGCCTCACAGACCGCACAAGGTGACGCAATACAAGAAGGGCAAGGATTCCCTCTTCGCACAGGGCAAGCGTCGTTACGACCGAAAGCAGTCAGGTTATGGTGGTCAGACTAAGCCCGTCTTCCACAAGAAGGCACGTTTGGCGAGACTCCGACGTTATGCTAAAACTGACCACTTGATCCGTTAGGCCAAGACCACGAAGAAGGTCGTGTTGCGGTTGGAGTGCACAGTGTGCAAATACAAAATGCAGCTAGCATTGAAGCGCTGCAAACAGTAAGTCATGCCGCCGTGGAACTTGAGATTCTTGTGTTGACAATCAACTTATAGCTTTGAGCTTGGTGGCGAGAAGAAGACCAAGGGTGCCGCTCTCACTTTCGTACGTTCAACACCTTTTGTCTATTTGCAACTGTACTCATTTCTTCTAGTAATGGTCTCCATGTCGTTTCTATGTTGCATTCGCTGTATACTTCCAATACGTTCAATATGATTACACATGCCCTCGAATTCGACCTATGTCATGACCACTCCCCTTCTTGATCGAATCAAATAAGAATACTTTCTCCGGCGGAACTTCTAACTTGCTCTATCTCACTGGCTTCTCGGTCAGGAGCCACCCAAGTATAATCCGCAGTCCGGTCGCAGCAGAACTTTTCTACGTGTTCGTCAATACAGTTCTTGGAAGCTCAATGACTACCGTCGCCGAGAGGGACATGGTCTGTTTTTGATCGATCACTTGCCATATACGAAGCTGTGCATGGGGTCCTGGAACCGCGTGACAGAATATTCAGTAAATACACAGCTCGCAGGGCACAGCGGTGAGATTCTCTTGAGTTTGCGATCAGCTCATGCACCATGGTACTCTGAACTTGTGTTCATTTGTGCGCAGAGTGACCAGCAAGCTAGCTCCGCTGCCAGCCGCCCAGGTGGGAACACGCCACCCTCCCATGGCTTCTCCAGTTCTGACAAAGAATATGCTGCAGGAGGGACCAGATGGGAATAGTCGTTATCACTGTTGCAGAGTACTCTACGAATACCATCTCACGTTCAGCCTTAGTGTCTTATCCACTCACACTAGCTTACCTGCAATAATTTTTATCCTAAGTTAATATATATTCTCAATCAGCAAGTGCAGTGTTGAGTACTTGATCAATGCCAGTAAATGGAATACTCCCAAATACTCATGTTATAATACTACATCACTCTTTATCCATTGGCACGCTTATCAAAGCACATCATGTTATTCGTATAATCTCGACATTTCAATTTAGAAAATGGTTACTTGAGTAGGAAAGTAAAATAAAATAAGTGCCTAATACTGAAGAGTAAGGAGAGTGTAGAGAGAAATCAGCAAAAGGACCCTGGCAGGACTATGTGATGCGAGCATTGCACAGAGTTTACACCCCACTAAGTTACCAGGTGCACCCCTTGCACATGGCAGTAACAGAGTTTAACCACGTCGCTGGCCTCAAGCTCCACTAACTGCGTGTGGACAATGGCTGCGAGCAGATAAAATGGATGACTAGAGGCCCACCTTTCACAGCATAACCAGCAGTCTTGATGAGGGAGCAGGAGCATGCAGGACTTTGGCGACAAGGGTGGATAGCTCACCGCGCAGCCTTACCAAGCGTAGCCGAGCAAAATACCCCAGAATAATGAATAATTTCCTTCATACATTAAATGTGTGACAGGCTAGAGGGCACATCAGGACCCGATCAACATTCGATCGATGGAAGTTAGACCATGTCCCTCTCGGCGACAGTAAACGACGCCATCGTTCAGTAACTTCTTGCCTCTGAATCTCGTTCCCGAAACTTCCTGAACGAAGTTGAGACTCCAGTTCCCTCGACTAAAGAGGTTACCAACAACGTGAGATCTGTGAGTCACTGCCGTTCTGTAAATAGAATTCTGTGGCCTAGATGTTTCTCCATAGTCCCGCACCACAACTCAACTCGGGATCGAAATGCTGTTGAGTTTCCCTCATTTGGTCGACGGTTCCAGCGTCTAACAGTCTCTTCCCTGGCGCCTAACGTCATGGATGTAGCATGACCATCAGCATCAGTCACATACAGGCTTCCGGGACTTAAAGCCCACATCGACATCGTGTACACCCTGTTTTTCGTTCCCGCAATCACCCACCATCATGTCCTCTAACGACATGAGCGTCTACTTAACGCGAGGACTGGAAGGTCGTGATCAGCATATCGATCTTCTCTCTCAGCTCTTCGAGGAGTCGCAAGTTGTCGCTGTCGAGACTGCAAACCCAGCATTGGATCTCATCTCGTTCGCTCAGGACTGTACACAGTTCTGGGTTATCAGTGCCGTGAATGCCACGGCTACACAAGCAGAGCCACAAACAGACGACGTGCCTCTGGTAACAAGCGCTAATTCCTTGGGCTTAGTCCATCCACCGCCTTCTGGCAACTTCGCAGGATCCAGCCTTCGCAGTGGAGATGATACCCTCAACGAGACTGCTACTGCAGGGTCTAGCGTTCAGGAACGCTTTGCTAACTATCTCGACACCGTTGACGGAACCAATGCTTCCAACACGAGCGCCGCGGTTCAATATGACGCTGTGTCGGGAGCGGAATCACACGTTGGCGCTGGGTACGCCAGCGAGGAAATCTACCAACTTTCCCAAGAAAAAAATGTTGCCGGCTTCATCTATCTGCTCCCATCATCTGCCTATCCAGACGCTCTTCACTTCGAGGAGTACAATATTGGCATTATGTTGCATCCACAATGGAGAGGACGAGGAATAGCGGAGCGAGCACTTTACCTCGCCCTCGATCTCGTGTTCTCAAAGCCACACGTGCATCGTGTCCAAGCTCAACTGATTGATTGTTACAAGAACGACAAAGCCCTCACGCTCTTTACCCGCATGTGAGTGTTCTATGAACTAAATGCGACCATGGCTTAACAGCATTTTGGAACTTTGGCTACTTGTATCCCCTTTTGGAAATCTAGCGGCTTCTTCCATGAAGGAACGAGGCGTCAAGGATTCCGCTGTCCTCTCACGGAGGAGTGGAAGGACGTAACGACGCTGGCGTTGTTGGTTACGGACTGGTTCCTATACGTCAAAGACAGAACGAGTGGTTTTAGGTCGGCGCCAAAATCTTTATGGGATGCCCTCCTTAGCAGACATCAACAAGAACGCGAGGAGTTACTACGGTGGGAAAATAGACGCCCACGCAGGAGCTCGAGCCTGGAAACCGTTCGAGAGGGCGCTGCCACTCCCATCCCTGGGTGTCCTGGAGAAACCGATGCGTCTGATGCAGAAACAGTTTCCGCAAGTGAGAGCGAAGAGGTGGAGAGACCAAAAAGGAAGTTGTTCCAGATTGGGGGTGGACGGGGTGGTTCTGGTGATGCGTATGATGCGTCTAGTTCGGAGTATGAGAGCGAGTACGAAAGTGCAGTTGAAGGAAGCCCACCAAAGAGGATCCGGAGTCGACGAGGGGAGCCGAGCTTAGCGCCAGCCTCTACCTCGAGTGCTCGAGTTCTTCCGACAGAATCCTCCAGTATCGGCCTCAGTTCCCTGCCTGGCGAGGTACGGGCTCGAGCTGGCGGCCTTGGGGACGAAGGACGTTCCAGTGTTATCAGTGGCATGATTTCTTTAAGAGACATCGCCGCAGTTGCTGAAGGAGAGGCCTTGGGACTCCGAAGTCCCAGTTCCAGCCCGGAGCTCAGGGAAAGTTCCGTCGTCAGCGTTCCACCTTCAGAACCCGAATACGAGTCTGAAGACGGATACATAACTTCCTCGGCCTCCGAGTCCACGAACTCCGGCTGGGAGTTGATTGAGAGTGACGATGATTTCAGGTCTTGATCTCAACAGTACGTCCATGTGATTTCAGTTCAATTGTTCAAATGTTCCTCGTGGCTTAATAGTTGTGTAACTGCTGCTCATGTGTCACAAAAAGATCTCAAGTCCCAACATTTGCTTTCCCGTAATATTTGTAACATTCCATGTATCAATAGGGCGTCTTTTCTTGCACTTTCATGACATGCCGTTCTCTGATCTCGATTCGTCACCGGTTCATCGGCCTGATCGCTAGTCATATAAGTAGATGTATGGTATCACGCGCCTTTCATTCTTGTACTATATCGAATGTTATCCAAAAACTGATTTTTTCGGCCTTTACCTCTCGTACCCCAATCCCCAGTCCTTATGGACGGAACTCAGGTATTTTTAGTCTGTCACCGGAAAGGCGGTCCCGTCTCAGTTACGGAGATCCCGGTTCTCAGAATAGACTTCAGAACACAGGTGCTTTGATGGCCTGCTAAGGGTGCTGACTTATGAAAAGCTTAATTGAAAGTAAGTAAACATCCATCCTAAGTTTTTAAATATTGAACGTTCTTTCCGAGTTGCATTGGATCGCCCTCCTCACTGCATTTCCCTGACTACGACATCGACAACCTCATAACGATCATCACTTGGGCCAAATAATTGTGAGTCCAATTCATCAGATTCCGGTTCATTAATTGTTTCTTCACGCTGTCGAGATACCTGGGAAGTTGGGTGCCAGGCATTCTTGGCAATATTCATAGCGGTGCCTGTGTTGTGGACAAAAGCCTCCCTGGTGGCCGTAGATCTCTCGATGAGTTCTGCGGCCTGTTCAAGCCATGTTGAAGCACTGTTAGAGCGTCACATTCACATGCGGTCACTCGCGGGTGTCATATTCCAGTATCCGCGTCTGCTGCCACAACAGAACGCTTGGTTCCAGCAATCTTCAAATTCACTGAGCCCGTGCTGGTACTCCTATCTTCTCGAGACAACACGTCTACTAGTATTGGGACATGGCGAATGTGATAGCCACTGTCAATCCAGCAGGGACGACCCAGTCTCCAAGAAACTATCGGAGATACCGGTCACCAGCACTGCCTCCATACCCGCAGCCCAATGAGGCTGTGACTCAAGAACTATTATGCCCGGGTCAAAGAACCTTTCCCACTTCCAAAAAGATGGCTTATGGTACTCTTCACATTGGGGTGACAATGGAAACTACTGTTGTATACGTCAAAGTTATATCTCTTATCGGTCGCCAAGTCTCGTGTGCCATTATGGGCGCATGGACTCTTAGATCCTATGAAGAATCACAAAAAGAATCAGGCGACAGCAAAAGGAAACCTCTATATATTGCTGATCCTAGCTCGAGTCGCTCTTGCTTCTCCTTATTCAGAATCACGCCACGAAGGACCCTCCAATCTTCCTGGCACAGCACATTAGCCACTCCTGACTTTTCCATATACTATCCCCAAACGTCCCACTCCGACATCATCTGTGCCAACCTGCGCAGTCGAGTACATCCCGACTGCGAACCACCATGCCACGTCCCGTAAAAGCCTCTCTGGAGAGATGGACGAACGAAACCGACAGCACGTTCTCTGACCATAATATGGGAATCTTACTGGACGCGTTCAGTGGGCTCCAGGACCTCTACCCAGAGCTGGGAAAATTCCCCCGAGCGATCGGTCCCTTCGACCTCGCTCAAGAACTCTGGATCATCAGTCTGAACGTCCTCAGCGGGAACCTGCCAGAAGACTGGAGTGATTCCGATTACCCGAACGAACCGTCGTTCTATGAGCCCGCTTTGAGCTCCAGAGAGCTTAGAAAGAAAATTGTTGGCGTAGGAGGAGGAGGAGCTGATGGGACCCTGGAAAACCTCGGCTTGAAGAGCTTCCCCCTGATTGGGCCCCCTAGCGAAGCAGCCGACGGCGAAGCCACCGACAGTGGCACCGACAAGAGCCCAAGCCTTATTCCATCCACTCTCCGGACTTTCGGCAGCCCTAACAATGTGGGCGCAACACTTGCCGGCTCCCTAAATGCCATTCCCTCCGACCTAGAAGCCACACCTAGACCAGCTGCAACCACCTCAACCGCAAAGTTAGACCCCCTCAATTTCGGTCCTCCCATATTTGACCAAATTGCGGATTCGGCCGCCATTGAACCAGTCGAGATCCGAGTTCGTGACCTTCCGGATCTCGACGACCCAGAAGATCAACAAATTGACGAGGCAGCTCGTCATAGGCTCGCGAATGGGATTAAAGAGCAACATGTGGTTGGACTGGCTTTTGCCATGCCTTCCACTATTCATACACCTAGCGAGTTTGACACATACACCCCTGATATTGATGATGGGGTCGGATCCTCCGGAGAGGGTCCGAAAGCCAAACGCTTGCGACTAATGGACCAAGGACCAAAATCATACGATATTGGAATTTTGCTCAAGCTTGATGAAGTTCGCGAGAAGATTTTCACATCGAGCGGCTTGTTTATCACAGAGAAGGTGGAAGAAGCGCTGACTCAAGATGCGATATTCAATCTCCTGCTAGACCTCGAACCGACCATCGACCCTTGTGGCGTACTCCAATTCCAAGTGCTGATAGTACCAACCGGGGGCCCGACGCATGACAAGATGGTCTCGATGTTTGTCAACATGTAAGTCCTGGACTTTTCCACCCTTGTCTCGACACAGAGGCATTTTGTACAGGCTGGGAGTGAGAAATTTGTGCTGCCACTACTCCGTGTCTTCTATTAGGGTCTAATTCTGTCTTCTCCTATCTCTATCAGCTTCTCTGGCTTCTACCGTTAATCTGTATTGGCTGACCCCCTTTCTATTTTTGTTGCACAGGGGATTTTTCCGCGAGGGTAAGGGCAAGGTCCTCAATTACCGAGGATATGAAGAACTCGTGACAATCCTGACGATGCGTATGGGGGAATGGGAGCGATACAAATATGAGATTAGGAACGTCCCAAGAGATCTCAGGACGTTTGGTGCTGAGAAAGGAAAGCACAAAGGAAAGGGGAAGGAGAAGGAAAGGTCTATCATTGACCCAGATGACATGGACGTTGATGATTCGGAGTCGCTTTTGGCTTTCTAATCGGGTTGTGTGTCATGTCAAATACACCCACGAGGCCTTGAGGCCTGAGATTAGACCCAAATGTATGCCCACCTTAGACATGTGGTCACAAGCGGCCCGTGTTATTAATGCATTCATTATATGTATAAGGATGAAGCGTGATTCTCTATTCACAAGCGACGAACAATATATTCCATTTTTTGGGGGCATGACCATTTCCATTTTACACTCGTACGTCTCTAGTTACATCGTTCACAGCACCTCGTCCTTTGGTCCCACATCCGCGCTCACCAACACCCCCTCCTTCAATCTTGCAATTTCCTCACTCGTCCCAAACACTGTTGACCTTACAAACCTCTCCTTACACCCCTCCCTAAATTCCTCTGCCCTCTCCGACCCAATGGCCCTCAACAAGTTCAAGATCCCCAGCGCAAGCTGAACCGTCAATCCCCCGTTCTTATCGAACCTTAGAACACCAAGCAACAGCTCTTCAACCTCGCTGGTACTTGCGCCAAGAATCCGCATGGCCTTGGCACACGCCAACACAGCCTCGGGATTCGCACTTCCTGTTTCCTCGACAGAATGCTTTTGGAGGTATTGTTGATTATAGGTTTCGAGTGAGACTTGATTTTCGTCTGGTACACCGAGTTGCTTTACACCTTCAAGGAATGCGGGACCGATGGGCGCAGGAGGGGTTTGACCTTGGAATGTGGTGCGGATAAAGTGGTGTAGATGTACGAGACGAAGGTGGAGGCCTGGATGTGAACTGTTGAGGGTTTGAGCATGAGTGAGGAAGGTTAGTGCTTGTAGGAGTTTTCCTTTACGGATGAATGGACGAAGTGAGTTATTACATGAGGAGGGAAGGGAGAGGGGAGACATACTACGACGGATGGCAACGTCGTAACTCAGTAGCCATATTTGCATTCTGTCTTCCTCGCTGATATCCACTTTTGTGGAAGTGAGGAGGTTTGTGAGAGGCCGCAATAGCTTCGCGGCAGTTTCTAGTCCGTCGGGTGAGCCGAGAAGCTTGATTCCTTCCGGGTCATCATCTTTTGGGGGCGGTTCGAGGCCTTTGTCTTCGTTCGAGTTTTGTTGTTGTTGGGCTGTTGTTATACACGATTATATATAGGTAACAACGACCGTGAATGGGGATATGTGTTGAACGTACCCTTTTTGTTATCCTCCGCCTTGGACGCAGCTTTCTTGGCCTTTTTCTTGGCCTTTTTCTCCGCTTCTGTTAATTCGGCTGTGCATCAAACATTCTTGGTGAACAAAAGGGCTGGAGACCATAGGAATGGGGAGGGGCGAGAACGTACGAACTGCAACCGCTGCAGCTGCTATTGAAGGGTCGTCGTGAACCGCGATGAAAATCTTGGATATATGGCTTGTTAGCGGGGGAGGTCGAGGTGGGAAGGACTGTGGAACAAACTTGAGAGGCTGCTAATGCAGCTTTGACATATGCAGGATGGGCACGGATACGGTCTTCCCAGGTGATCAGGCTGTGCAAAAGTTCACATCAACCGATACATCCGCGGGAATAGACAAGCCTCGAGTACGTACTTGAGGTAAATATTTACAGTAAACTTGCGTAGATTGTATCCATGGAAATCGTACTGGTCGTCTTCAAAGTTTTCTATCACTTTGACGGCGGTCATATATTTCTTGAGTGCGAGGTTGGGTTTGTTGTTTATGCGGTGTGCGTTGGCTTCTTCGAGGAGGTAGAGGAATGATTGCATTTCTTCGAGATCGGCTCCTGGGGAAGCAGCGTCTTTCTATTCAAACCGTGTTAGTACAGAAAAGTGGGTGGGATACGGTACAATGTACACACCTTCGTGAACAAACCAAAGATGCCACTCGCTTCCTCAACCAACCCCGCACGCAAGAGGTACTTTCCAGTCTTGGTATTCAAGAACCTGTCCTGACCATCCAACAGCCTCGCCTCATTCAAAGCACGCGCCCCACCAATGTAGTCGCCACATCTCTTCAACACTCTCCCCTTGAACATCAACAAATCCGGCAACGTGGGTGTATGCTCAATCGCCTTGTCCAAAACCTCCAACGCCTTTATATGGTCGCCCAGGTATGAATAATGTTGTGCGAGGTAGTACAACGTCCATAAGTGCGTGGATGGGTCGGAAGACGTTTCAGGATCGAGCTCAGATTCGATGATATGTTGTATGATTCGTTGTTTTTCGGGGTTTGTGGGGGAATACAAGGATTTAAGGTCTGAGAAGAGGGAGGGGATGCCTTTTTGGAGTGCAGAGAGGATGTAAGGTTTAACGAGGGATTCGAAGGTAGTGCCGGTGGCGAGTGTGAGTGCAAGGCGTTTTGGAGCGGCTGCGCGGGGAATTTGAGAGGAGAGATTTTGGAGGATGTCGAGTGCTTGTGGGGCGGAGGAGGCTTGAGGGTCCAGGGAGAGGCCTTTTTGGGAGAGGTAGCCTTTGTAGTAGTCGTAGCAATCAGGGTTGTGGTCCATGAGCGCGCGCCAGGCGGACTCGGCTTCAGGTGCTTGGAGTTTGGTGAGGATACGGGCTGAAGGGGATGGAGTTGTTGTGGCTGGGAAGGTGAGGAGGGGTGGGTTTGCGCACCTCGGTATTCCATGATTGCTGTGCGGTCAAGGATTGTTCGTTCTTTGGCACCAGTATCGAGCATATCGAGTGCTTCTTTGAGTTCCCCGAGGTCTTCGAGCACGCGGACATGATAGAGCAACGTCTCGGAATGCTCAACATCATAATCCGGGATATTCTGATGGCGCACGCGTCGGAGCGGAACGACCGGATAAGTCAAGTTATCGGACACACCTTGAGCGTGCGTTCATACGCTTCCAACACCCTCTTGCTCTCAGATAAATTGCCATTCAAGTGATAAGCCACAGCGAGTGCGATCCAGTGTTGACGGAAGTTGGGGCGAAGGCGGAGGATGGTATGTCGCGTCTCGATGAGGGCATCAAAAATCCTAAGCTGAGTTTGGAGATGCGCGGCATCGCGCAAGATGTTGAGATTGTCCTGTGGTTGGAGATATTACACGGACTGGGTAGTTATGGCTGGACATGGGATACTCACCCTGTCGAACTTGAGGGCCTGGGTGTAGGATTTCAGAGCCTCTTCGTAGTTTTTCTCGCCCTTCTGGATGAGGCCAAAGACGTGCCAGCATATATGAGAGGTGAGATCGAGACGCATGCCCTGCTTGACGAGGTCGATGCCCTCGTCTCTGCGGCCCATGTGGGTGAGGACGAGCCCCTTCATGCAGATGGTTTCTGGAGATCATGGTGAGCATGGATAGGGTCGGGTGTCCGAGGCATACCTCCATGTTCGGGGAATTTCTTGAGGATTTGGTCGGCGGTTTTGAGGCCCTTCTTGAGTTGCCTGGACTCATAGAGGTTGAGGAGGTCCTTGAAGAGGGAGGCCTCTTTTGAGGGCAGAATGCGTTTTGCGGGCACTGGCCTGCTCATGGTAATCAACAAACCTGCACACAAACTACCATCATGGTCGCCCAGACCAGACACCACAACAAGATCGTCTTCCGCGACAAGCTCGCTGGCAAGGGCCTCACCACTGACCAGATTCTCAAGAAGCTTCAGGCTCTCTATGACCAGCTCGAGAAACAGGACCAGGACGATGTCGACAAGAATTCCCTATCAACCGCCCGCGCCGAACTCATTCACAAGACCATCCTCCTCCACAAAGACCAAGGCGTCCGCGCATACACCGCATGTTGTCTCGCTGAACTCTTGCGTCTTTACGCCCCAGATGCCCCATACACCCAGCCAGAGCTACGCGACATCTTCCAGTTCTTCATCCGCCAACTCAAGGATGGTCTCAAGAACAGCGAGACCGCGTATCACAACCAATACTTCCAACTCCTCGAATCCCTTTCCACAGTCAAGAGTGCCGTACTCATATGTGACCTTCCCTCGGGCGACGAGCTTATGCTCGAGTTCTTTACCACATTCTTTTACATCGTGCGGCGCGGTACCGCCAACAAGAAGATGGAGTCATTCATGGGAGATATCCTCATTGCGTTGTTAGATGAGTGTCAGTCTGTCCCCCAGACCGTGTTGGACACGATACTCGCGCAGTTTATGGACAAAGACACGGTCCGTCGTTTGGCATACTGCCATTTGAGTTGCTCATCCACGTATGTCCCACACAGCGACTAGAACAACCCGCGTATAGGCTCGCTGTAACAGTCTGTAACGGTGTTGCAGACAAACTCCAACGTCCTGTCTGCCAATATTTCACCGATATCATCGTCGAGTCTGCACACGACACCAGCTCGGATGATGAAGATGATGACAAGTTCGAACAACTCCAAAACGCTCATGAGCTCATTAAACGGCTGCACCAAACATGTCCCGCTATTCTCCACGGCGTGATACCGCAACTGGCAGAGGAGCTACGCGTCGACCATGTTGATATACGGCAATTGGCTACACAGGCCCTTGGCGAAATGTACGCGGATAAGAATGGCGCTGAGCTCGCAACTAAGTACCCCGCTACATGGGATGTGTGGATATCGAGGAAGAACGACAAGGTTGTCGCTATACGGTTGAAGTTTGTCGAGTCGCTGAGACTACTGTTGGCGAATCTGCCAATCAAGTGCGAGGCGCTTGCAGGTGAGTGGAGTTACTCTGCTGGATGATGCATTGAACTAATGGGTGGAATCTCCAGAGGCGCTCGAGGCGAAACTCCTGGATCCAGATGACAAAGTCCGAACGGCAGTATGCAAGGTGTTCTCTCAACTAGATTATGAATCTGCGTTACACAATGTATCAGAGGAGCTCCTTCGAGCTGTAGCAGGTCGTTTCTTGGATAAGAAGGTGCTCTTGCAAACTCCCTCATGGCGCGTTTACTCATTGTTCCACCAGGCCGTTGTACGCTCTGAAGCCCTCAACAGTCTAGGGAAGCTCTACAGCCTTGCTTATCCTGAGATGTAAGACGTAAACTCTGCCAATCACCCATCCCATCCCTCACTCTAACATATTCAGTGAAAATAATGACGTTGCCGCTATCAAACATTTCGGCTGGATACCCAACTCCATACTTGAAGTTGTCAGTCAATCTCCACTAGTCAGGTACGCCGAACCCTTCACTCCACGCCACATCCATGAAACTCAGCCTTTGTTAACACAAAGAGACGTTGTCGAACGTGTCTGGGCGACTCACATCCTCCCACTCGCGTCCTCCGGATCCAAGACGGGCGAACTTGATGAAGTGTTGTGGACGGAAAAGCTGCTGAATGTGATGAAACATTTGTCGGATAAGTCGATTGAGACTTTGATTTCTCTTTCGACGATCAAAGAACCGTGCGTTTCTGTTTTGTGAGGGATTTGTGTGATATGACTAATGGCCTATACAGTCGACCGGGGGTATGTGATAGGTACTTGGATTCTTGTATCAAGTACAATGTGCGTGTTTTGCTGCCATCTGCGGTTGGCGGGTGACGCTGATTGACTGGATAGGGTGGAGTAATAGATGAAGATGAGGAGAAGGTTACGCATACTTTGAACGCTGCCATACAAACCCTTACAGGTGCGTTGCCACTGTCTTCCTCATGATAGTCAGTACACTAATGTCCCTTGCAGCATGGGTGTACTCAAACGATCACAAAGCCTCCGAGGACCTCCACGCCTTTGCAAAGCGAAACGAAAATCGGCTCTATAAACTGCTTAAAACCTGCTTCAACGCCCAAACGGACATCAAAACATTGGCCAAGTCCTCTGTACGTCCTTCCCTTACCCCTCATCCGCTCGCGCCACCCACTCACTTACACACGTACCGCAGAATGAATTCCTCCGCCGCCTCGACCAATCCTCATCCTCCCTCACAACAACCCTCTCAGCCCTCCTCTACCGTGGCAGTTTCCACATCATCAACCACTCCTCCATTCCAATCTTCCTCAAAAAAATCCAAAAACGACGCGCCAGTACATCCCCTTCTGCACAACTCGCAGGTGCAAACGCGACAACTCTACTCAAAGCTGTAGCAAAGTGGAGTCCCGGTTTAGCTCGGAGCCATGTTATGGAGCTGTGCAGATGCGTTTCTGGTGATAGTGACGGAGGGGGAGGAGGAAGTGGGGGGAACACGGAGTTGGTGGAAGTAGCGTTAAGGTTGCTGGCCAATTTGGTTAGAGTCGAGAGCGACGTGGTTGTAGGTGAGAAGAGGACTGTGGAAAGGTTTGTCAAAATTGCGTTGGGGAGTGAGAGGAAGTTGGCCAAGTTTGCTGCGAGGTTTTTGGTTTTGACGGGGGGTTCTAGTGGGGAGACTGCTGCCAGGGGGTTGCTTGAGGTAAGTTTCCCCTTTCTTTTCTCTTTCTAGCCTGAACTGAAGTGGGCTTGAATAGCAAATTGTTGGCAAGCTAACAGATGCAGAAGATGCAGAGCTGGCAGCACATGTAGCTGCACTTGTTGAGTATGCGAGATACGCGCCGGAGATGTTTGAAGAGTATAGTGATGTTATCATGGAGTACTTAGTTAGGAGAGTGATAAATGTACCAATTCTCGTGCGTAACTCCTTTCCCCTCCCCTTTTCGGGCTCATTCTCACACCTTGCACAACAGGACGAAACGCCCGAAGGCGAAGAAGAGTCCATTGAGGAATGGTACGAAGACACCGCGGACGTACCAAACCTCCTCTGGGCCAAAATCAGCACACTCAAACTGTTCCGGCATCGCTGTCTCAATGCTGCTCTTGCTTATACCGTCGCTGTGCGGGGCGGCGACAAGACCGGGCAAAACGGTAAGGCTGTCACTGATGACAATGGCAAAGAAAAGGGGAAGGAAACGGATGGCGAGAAGGAGAAAGAAAAGGCGGAGAAGATTGTTGGTCCTGTCGTGAAGATGCTTAATGCGTTAATGTTGAATGAGGGTGCTATAAGTGAGGGCATCAAAGAAGAGTAAGTGTCGAGTTTTATCTGTCTCACGGACTTGGGTTGTTGATGTCGCGATTGTACCACAGTCCGAAAGCGAGGTCGAGGATGAGATTGCAAGCTTCGTTGACACTGCTACATCTTGCGAGGATGGAGGTTTATTTGTCATTGGTGATGGCGAATTTTGGGAAGTTGGTGCTGACGATCCAGGTGCGTCTTGTCTTCATTGTTGTGGTTGCCGCGCGGTTAATGCTGAGGGTGTATAATTGCCCAGGATACATGTTATGGCGTCCGCTCAACGTTCCTCAACAAACTCATCGCGCTCTTCGTAGGGCGTAAACTCCCTCCTCCGTTTGGTGTGATATTCTTCTTGACAGTCCACGACCCTGAAGAGGATGTTAAGACCTCCGTGAGTATTCCTGTTCTTCCCTCAACCAAGGCTAAGCTAAAAGCTGTGTTATGCGGCAGGCTGCGACATGCGTGCGCTCCTTGTTGAAGAAGCTCACGGCTCACCAGAGAGTGGAGTACTTCGAGTTGTTGTTCGTCCGATTGTTGCATACACTTGCGCATCATCCAGACTTTAGTACGGAGCATGAGGATTTATTGGACCTTGCCAAGTGCGTTTGTTCCTTCTTTCCCGTTCCCTCTTGCGCTGCTGACATTTGTTCATAGATACATCCAATTCTACCTGGACCTTGTAGCAACGGCAGAGAATGTGTCGTTGCTGTACCACCTCGCAACGAAGGGCAAGACTGTGCGCGATCACACGTCGTTTACCCACTCCGAGGTAAGCTTTCTCTTGGATTTACCCGGTGGGGAGAGATAAAGGCTAACCCTAATACAGAACTTTTACATCCTCTGCGAGCTCTCACAAGATCTCATCAAGGCACGCGCGGCGGCACATTCATGGTCTATACAAAGTTACCCAGGAAAAGTACGACTACCTGCTGATATCCTCCGTCCCCTACCCAATGCGGAAGCTGCGAACCGGGTATGCCTCTCCCTTGCTCCTCCTTTACAAGCCCACATTCAATCCAACCATTACAGATCCTGAAAACGCCCTTCCTGCCAGACGAGACGCGCGAATGGATTGCGACACTATCGAATCAACATCAATCCAGAGGCGGTGGGCAGCGGAAGGAACGTAAAACTGCTGCTACGAGCGCAAGTGCAGCGGGTGGAGATAAGACGGACGCGGGGTCGACGGTGTCGACTGGGAAGAGGAAAGCTTCAAGGTCGAGAGGCAAAGCGAATGGGAGTGCGAAGAGAACCAGGAGGAAGGGGAAGGACAGGTGGGATTCGGATGATAATGAGGATGAGGACGAAGAGGAGGATGAGGATGTAGAAGATGATGAGGAAATTGAGGATGAGGAGGATGGGGAGGACGTTGATGATAACAAGCAGGAGGAGAGTGATGTGGAGATGGAGGATGCGAATGAGAAAGGCAAGGGGCGAGGGAGAGGGAGAGGGAAGGCGAAGGGTGGGGAGAAAACTCGCGCCGCGAGGGGGAAGGGAAAGACAGCGGCAAAGGCGAGTGTAAAGCCCAAACCTAAGTCCAAAGAAGAGAAGGATGAAGAAGATAGAGAGGCGAGGGAGGCGAAGGGCTTGAGGACTAGTGCGAGGACGAGAGCCAAGGTGTGTAAAGACTTTTTATTGTTCGTTTCATTGGCTGAGCTTGGTGTAGGCACAAACAGCTAGAAAGAGACCGAGACTCGAAGGAAGTGCGGATGAAGGTGGAGAAGACAACTCGGACAAAATGGAAACATCGTAAAAGCGACATGACCTCCAGACTTTATGTTAACCGCTGTTCCCTTCTTTGCCCTCGTTCTCCTTGTTACGATCGCCGACATCCTCGCTATCACCATGCTGGTTGCTCCCCCCTGATTAGGATTTCTCCCCCTCTTTTTCCATTGATTTATTCTTACATAAACGTTGGCTTGTTCTGCTCTCCATGTATTTGCTTTCCTCCTTATTTCTGATGATCTTTATGATGATGACCGCAGCGCTTTGGCTGTTGTTATAGACCTCAACCTTCAACTGCCCTAAAAACATGTTTCAACTTCCTAGTTGTTGGTCTTATTCATGTAGGAATAGTGAATGGGAATGATGGATGTGGTGAATGGTTTAGCCTCTCGTAGTTAAACGAGGATTTACAAATCAACCCTTGACCCAAAGATGCTTGTTCTTCTCTATGTATTCCCCCAACCTAACCTTACCCACGATCGCTTTCTCGTGCCCAAAGATTGCCTCTTCTGAACCCTGAGCTATCCTAAGCTCCCCCTCCAGGAGACCCTGCGCAAGTTCTTCATATCCGAGACCTCTCCAGTATTCGAGATAATCTTCTTTGGTAATACGCATGTGAGTTATCGTTCGCGACAAGACAGTGCTCAAGAGGCGGGCAACCTAGGTGTGTACAGGTCAGGAGTGACACGAGTTTTGTGGTTCTGTGGCACAGACCTCATCATTGGTGAACAGCTCGGATCCATGGATGTAGCAATCATTGTATAATCTGGATCGTGCCTGGAAATTTCCAACCAGAATTTCGTATGCTGCTTCCGCGATGTCCTCTGCAGATACAAAGGGCACCTTTCCGTCCTCCCAGACGGAGTAGATCATGCCTTCGTCGCGAATCATTTGGAGCTGGTACTCGCCCAGGTTTTCTAAGGCGACGATGTTCAATAAAAGTTAAGATCCGAGGTGACGACGAATCACACCTATAAACCAGGTGGGCCTAAGCACCGACCATTGGACATTCTCCTCCTCCCCTAGCTTCTTGAGATATTCATGCACTTTCCCCAAAGACGGGTCTCCACATTCGGCCTGTGATGCGCTGAGAAGAATAAATCTATTCACTCCTCTCTCTCTCGCCAAGTCAATGAAATCATTCATGAATCCCACTTCCCAGACCATAGGTGCGACTAGATAAATCCAGTCGATCTTTGAGAGCTGCTCTGAGGCTACATAGTCGAACGGGTTCTTCCAAGAAGTACGATCAAACCAATCGAATTTGATTGCACGGACTTTCGAATGATCGGGTCCCGATAGTTCATCTGGCTTCGTACCCTTACGCGAGGCCAGGAGAACCGTATAAGTGGCCCGGGTAGAGAGGAGGCGCGCAAGAGGCGCGCCAGTTTTTCCAGTACCACCTGTAAGGAGGATTGTCATACTGTTTTGGTACGAGTCGAAGGGTGAGAGCCGCCCAGATGTGACTCAGGCACTCGACATCTGCCATGAGGCCTTCTTGCCAAATCTCGGTGTGTCATTAAGCGCTCGACCTGCCTGAATCACGGAGAATTGGCGCTCGCTTGGCTCTCACAAACTTTGACTTCACCACATTCACTTCCCTTTCTGCCAATCCCGGATACTCTAAGCACCCACTTTATTGCTCCCTTGGGATCGTCGGACGATAAGTATGACCTATATAGTGCGTGCTCCTTCACGTTTCAGACGGAGCGCTGGAGGCCGCCTTGACAATATGCCCGTGGAATAATTCAACCCGCAGCTTTCTTCTAGAGTAACTTACCTACTGGCGTGGTTCTTCTCCACCAGTTTCTCCAGAGATGTGTACCGACCGGCTCGACGCATGGAGGAAACACTTGTTTCCGTGCAACGGGCGACCTGACGCCGGCACACTCTCCAAGCTGAAAGATTACCGACGCAATGTCTGGAACTATTAGATATTGTAGACTAAACACAGGTCACCGCCACATTCTGAGGATATAGTAATGATCCGGTATTTGGATATCACATTATGTATCTAGTTGAAAGCCAACATTTAATCGCTAAATCTACTGTGTCGCTGTCATCTTCCCGGGCATTTCACCGAATTCCTTCGACACTCGCCCCAAGTCGCCGCTCATGGAAGTTGCTTCAGCTGGGTGGCTATGAGCGAAAGCTATATCATGGGATGCAACTGAGCCCATGTTGGTCCCGGTGACACCCGAACGGCGATATGACACGATATCGAAGTCAGGATGGGGTGCATTCCTTCCTCCAATGATCGTGAAGCGGTTGTTCAACAGAACTAGTATGGAGTTACTATACAGCTTGCCGAGTGTAAGGCCGGGAATCATGAGCGTACTGGAGTTGTACCAGTATGACGCGATAACATATGTGACAGACATCGCGGCTGTCGGTAATCGCAAGAAATTAAGTATTTTGAATATTGGCGCCACTAGCTCATGATAGAAAGGTACCTGTCAAGAGTCCTGTTTCGAGCAACAGTCGTTTAACTTTCGTGAGAAGAGCCTGCGTCGTCTTGGGCGCCCGTTTCAACTGTCCCGAAAGCTGCATGGATGGTTCAGTAACTTTCAGTGTCTGTGGAGTAGACGAAAAACACGTACAAAAATAAACATGTATATCACAATGACAATGTCACAAAGCGCTCCAGCTGTTCCCCAGATCTGACAGTATCGTATGCAAGCTGATGATCGCTGCATTCCTGGTTACGCATGACTCACTAGTACATTCACTGGTTGCATCACAAAGGCTACTATATCATCAGGCTCTGAAGCACTGTGATTGAAAGCAAGGGCAGCAGAGGCAATACCACTGGTCAGTTGAAGCAAGGCTAGCTAGGATCAGGTCGTTGCGGTTTCCCTCAGTGATTAACAGGATCATTATCACTCACCAGGGATACAACTGTTGTGATCACCTTATTTCCTGAGACTATATAGATGCGATGTGCGTAAAACAATTGAGCAACAACGGCGACTGTGCATACCCAATCATGTCAGGTGAAAGCATAAGAGAGGCACCGCAATAAGGGGCGCACATACCGAGTGCACTGCTGACTGGTATCGTGAACCACATGAACCCAAACTTATGGAAGTCATTCACTGAGTATACCTTGAGGTTCAAGGCACCGTCTGCTGTACAGAAGAGGGTATAGAAATCCCGGAGAGCAAAACCTGTTTGCAAGGTCCCAATGATATAGACGAAGTATACGATGGATTTGGTCAGCCGCCTGTCATTCGGAAAGGCGAGATAGTAAAGATCTGGCCAAAAGTCGGTAATACCCGAATCATCCATGGGCACCGACACATACAGGTCTGGACAGTTAGGATGCCATAGAGGAAGATGTCCAAACAATAACCGAAAAGCTACATATTCTAGTTGTTAGAGATAATCACATGTACAACTCCTTTGTAGCACAGGGGGCACTCACAGCTGGTCCACCCGTTCCCACTGATGCCAGAGATTCGACCATTGGATGCCAATGCGAGTAACTATTGTTCAATACCGTTGACACAGAGCGGTACACAATATTCAGGCTGTTATTTCGAGTTACTGCAAATGAGCTGTGGGCGGACAAGAGAGTATGGGACGCGGGTACCAATGCAGAGAAAGCAGGGTGAGATATAAAGCACCCATACCTGGATAGCAGTGTATATGTAGCCTTTCTGTCTTCATGGAACAAGCCGTGATGTTTGTTGCACGGCCTTCGTGTGTGTAAGAGCCCAATCATCAAGATGTCAAGCTTCAAAGGTGACTCCCAAGGGTTCCTTCATAATCTGATCTCTGACTCTACGAGGCAGGAGGAGCGTTCTGTCATGTTAAAATAGGACTTTCCCACCGGGGCATCACAAAAGTACGTAAAAAAGGATTCATCGTGCTTCGGGTTTCTCAGTTTTTCGAAGTCAGCTGGTCCTGATTTGTAAAACAGTCTAGGAGCCAAGCCAAGTTCGGTGACCAATTACGAGGAGTGCTGACTTCCTACCCATCCCCACCCACTCGAATTCTCTGGCTCATCCCACACACTCTTCGCAATACAAGTGCTCGAGTGGAAGCCAAGGTTGTTGCACCGTTCCATGACGCTGTACCGACCCATTGAAAGTTGAGCGGATCCATATTTGTCATTCATCACTAAATTTCAGGATCCCTGACCAGGGAGTATAACTTGCATCGAAGGCGATAATCCAGCACCAGAGTCATAATATTGCATAATATGATAAGGGACCCATAATGGCAGATCCCGCTCACGTGAACTGCAAAAGGGCCTTAGTACTTGCAGCACAATGGTTACATTTATCAGTCTCGCCAGTCTGATAATGGCCTATCATATGTCATCATGGATATAGCAGCACATAAGGCCCTATAAGGCCTTATAGGCTCATCAGATAGGTGACCAATATAGAGTAAAAATTTTGGGGATGCCAGCACATTGCCTAGTCAATTGGTCCCACATGCTGGCTGTTTAGTCCCACTTGTCGTGCTTGGATCATATAGGGGTGGTTTATCAAACTTAATTGTGACATCACTGTTGGCTCGTAATGTGACTGGTTATTGCAATCTAGTTATACTAACATAGTCCATTTTAAGTTAGTCATGTAATCCATTTGACTTGTGATTTAATATGTAGTCCATCTGGGTGATTAATCTAGGGTAGTCTGTGAGGGAGTCGAACCTAAGACCTCACATTATCACAACTATAAGTAAATTCAACCACTACATTCATAGCTACTAACATATATTTTTTATATTCGCCTTGTATTCTCTTTTGGGAGTGATTAAAGGTGCTCGAACACCTCGAGGGTTGGATGATGATGTCCATGAATTCGGAGAAGCAAAGGACACCGAGTGTCATTGACCAATCTTTTGGCTTAGAGTGATGTCCAGGTCAACTGTAGTTCAGAATTGACGCATAGACTTGATGAGAATGAAATAGAAGTCGTGCTGATGCAAGCTAACAACCGGGTGTCGGAAAGTTGAGCGGATCCATATTTGTCATTAAGGGTCCATAAATTCCTAACTGCAAAAGCTCTCCTACCCCTTTCCTGTGATTTTCGATCGAAGTCGTTGAGGTCATCCTAAAGTCAGTCAGTGGCCCCGGGCGATTGCGCCGTGGATGTCGCATGAGCATGTTTGGAACTCAGCATCAGGGCTTGTCTGCAAAAATTTCAGAAAATCAAATCGTTCAGTGTCACATCGACATGTTTCTATCACCCTCCTTCGGGGAGCCACAGGATGTACTCATTCCCGGAGGAAAGCCGAAGTCTACCTCTCTATCATCGATACCGTCCTTCAAATCACGTACTCTTCAGATATCTTGCTTCATACTCGGGCCTTGAGAACATTTTCTTTGACCTCGAACACTCGACATTGGACTCACCATAATGGTCAATTCTTTCCCCTGCTCAGACCTCCTGAAACATAGCAAAACGCCGCGCAAGCTGGAGTTTCGTTACCTACAGGTCGCACTGGGTTACACCGTGGTCAAATACCCTAACGAATACTCATTTGCTGGGAGGTATGTCGGAGGCTCACAAAGCTGCGACTTGGTTACGATCGTAACGACCATATAGAAAACTCAAAGCACAGCATTTATTAGCCTCATGGGTCAGTGCTTCGGTTTTGCATCAAGATCGACGGGCTCTAATTAGTTCAAAGTTCGCATGGTTTATTGAAGGTTACCGAGCGTTAACAAGCTTTCGAACCCAGAATCTCTCTCCGTCTCCGTTGTTCCTACGAACTCGAGCGATATTGTTCCAGCACTCCAGGGGAGTACACGATTGAGCTGAGGAGCTCATCGGCGGCTTCAAATATGTACATGCTAGTCCTTCCCATCTTCCTTATTGTCAAGTTCCCTATTAGCATACTAAGTGCCTGGTGTAAGCAGCATTCCAGCCTTCACAAAAGCACTGTTCAGATATTCAAGACCGGCGCTCAAGTGTTCAATATGTGTATCCCGAAAACTGACGCCTGAAAATGTATAACGGAGCAGGACGATCTAGTTACATCCGTACGCGATTAATGCAAATGCGAAGAATGATGCGACTGTACACTAATAGTTACAAAGAGTGAGTAGCAAGTTGACGATGAGAAGCGAGGGAAATTTACAAGCTTTGCGCAAGTGGTGCATGGAGTGGGAGTTCCAGCATAGAAATAAATACACATAGAACCGGAAGCCGAATTGAGAAATGTTTGCGAAAACCCAGAAAAATGAATAGAAAACCAAGCGGTGTTGAAAGTGCGAGGATGACTAATGGGAAGGGCCAAGTGCATCCGTGCATGTATGCACCTTACAAGTTCGTGAAAAGAGATGAAAACGTTCGGTTACAAGGCGTTTCACGGACCGCGGCTGAGCTCTACACCGACCTTTTGGACGAGTTGCATTCCGAGAGGCTCGAAGACATCTTTCCAGAGCTGGTGCCGTCTCCGACCTTCAAAGATGCCCTTCGACCGTTCCCCAGTCTCTCCCTCAGGTCCGAATACGAATACTTTCTCCTCGTTCCATGGGGATTCACCATTGGCGAAAGCGATCCAACGCTCCTGCATGGCATCCTTGACGCGCGCATAAGAGAACTGGTCGACGATGTAGGTCTCCCACTCCTCTTCGGAGCTATAAGACCGTCGTTCTATTTCGACCTCGTCGTCGTCATCATCATCGAAGGGCCCATCGTAGTAGAATTCCTCCGCAGGCGCTGCTTCCTTGAGGTCAGGCAGAGGAACGTTGTCAAAGAGATAAATGAGATCAGCAGCATGGTGAGGAACGCCACGCGAGGGTCCTTCTTGGTCGAATACGTATCGCCAGACGTTACGCCCACCTCGCTCTCGTTTGGCATTGTCGGCAATGACTTGTGTGGGCCATGCCACACGGGCATCATTGACGAGCTCAAGAACCCGATCGACGATCTCGTGTTCAGGAGTGCAAGTGTTGATTTCGAAAGCGCGGAGGAGACTGCTGGCCTTGGTGAGGGATTGAGTAACTGCCTTTAGTCGGCGGACGACAGCAGGGCCTGTCCAGGTCGAGATGGGCAGTGACCACAGAAGGGAGTCACTGCAGCAATCGCCAATGATGATGGGTTGGAGGTTATTCAGATGCTGCAATTTTGGGGTAGAGGCCAGAGGGGGGCGAGAAGATGAACGAAGATCGGCTCGACGGGATCGGCTCCGACTCGTATGACGACGTGAAGCCGGCTTTTGCAAGTTGCCTTCCTTTTCACCGCGGTGATGCCGCTGGTGTGCATCTTCGTGGACAAAATAATCTTTCCAGTCTTTCCGGAAGAACACTCCATCATCGATGGCCCGGTGCATTGAATGCATCGAGACAAGAGTTTTGACGTCGACGGCCCGGAGTTGATCAACTGTAGAAAGATGGAGCGCAGACATTATTCTGGATAAATGCCAGCCCGCATTAGCCACATCGGGGAGATACGGCTCAAAGATAGCACTTTGGATGATGGCACGGCTAAACAGTGGACGGGTCTCGTTCGCTGCTGAGAGCAGATGGCAGATAATATCCATTGCACCAGAGGACGCGCCGAAGAGAGTAACATTTTGGGGGTCACCACCAAATTCCTGAATGTAGTAGTGGATCCACTCCAAGGCTTTCCTCTGGTCGCGCAGACCTACGTCATCAATGAGTCAGGTCCCCAGAAACATGAGGATGCCACCTACCGTAGTTGCCAGTGCCGTCTTCGCCGACAGCCTGATTATCATCACGGATGGCTGGACTACATGCAAAGCCAAGCAGACCGAGCCGGAAACTGTCCAAAGAAACATCAGCGACGAGGGACATTATGTACGACGCCGACCTACTTCAAGTTGACAAGTATCACAGGTTTTCCGGTTTCTATGCTCTTGCGCACAATAGCGCCGCCATCGTAAATCCAAGATGAGCCGGATCCTCTGTCCCCGCCGCTGTAGGCAAATAAGCTTGATAGAAGACGATTATATGAATGGAAGCCTTACCCATGGATCCAAACCATGACTGGGAGTCGGGAATATACACTGAGGCCGGCGGGACAGGTTATATCCAGGTTCAGACACTCGAATTCATCTTGCTTGAGGTTCTGACGCGGAACGTCTGATGGATTGATACCAAAAAGAATTTCCTCAACTGTTTTGCATTCCTGAGATTGAGGGCAGATTGGTCTGGCGGAGCAACGGTATGAGAACGGCACGTTTTGTACAGAATCATAAGCGCCCACGTACCCGTGTTTTGAGGCGTCGGTTATTGCAGGGTACGAGTTGAAAAGCTTTGACTGACGAAAACGTGCAGGTATTGAGGCATACTTGATACCGAGGTACTGATGGATGGGTGCATCTGGTGTGGATGCTGGGTGGTTGATGCCGCAGAAAGTCGTGTCAAGAACGACGTGGTGCAACTTTGGATACGGCTGAGATTGGAGGTGGTTTTGTACTATGGGCATGGTGGCAAGTGAGACCTCTCGTAAGGAATGAGGATTCCACGCTGAAGGGAGAGGGCGGGGGAAGGATTGTTAGAGTGGAGGTATGGGTTTAAAGACAAGAGTGTGAGCCGGGGAAAGTAGGGTGTGTATGAGAATGCAGCTGTGCTTCGGAAGAGCGAGCAAGCATAGCTGATCGATCGATTCAGATGGTTTTAGGAGGACGGGGCCAAAAACCAAGGTGCTTTTCCAAGATAGGCAGGTGCCCAGCCACATCACACGTGATCTAGTCGGCTTGTCCCGAGTTCGAGTCCCTTCGCGAAATGAAATAGCCTTGAATAGCCCCCCAGTCATGTTCAGATGACACCCGTGCCGTATCTTCGCCCTTGGTCCGCTGCCAGCGCCGCGTCTCGTGGTCTTTTTAACGTCAGATGTGACACCCAAGCCAAGTACTATACCTGCTTATCCTGATACCGAGCGATAATGATGCTCAAGTAGTTAGCGGAGGTTAACTTGTCACAATTCTACGTGTGGTGGCTTGGTGGCCTGATGTGCAGTTACGTTTCTTTGCCTGCACGAGCGAGCGTCTTCTTCGGGCTAGTTTCCCGAACTCCGTCTAAGTTGATTAACATTATCTGAAATGTCTTTTTCTTGGTTTCCTCGTCTTTGGGAAAGACGGACCATCACATGAACATCTAAAACACTGCGCTAATTCAGAAAAACGAAGTAATCGATCAATACCTGGACATACCTTCAAGACGGTGGAGCAACCCCTGCTCCAGGTAGCGGCTTCACGGCCATCACCTTAACACCGAATAAACTGAAAGTATTGACATGCTCCGTAAATGCGAGTAATGACCTTCTCGCCCCAATGCAGATAACGTCTTCCACTAACGCCTCAGCCATCAAGGACCCTCCAGGGTACCAGTCAGGCTAGTCGAGGGATAAAGTTTAATGAAACCAAAGTAAAGGCGTAAATGCCTAGCGTTTGCCTCGCTCCCGATTCCTGCCAACGAGAAAATACCGTCAATGAGGCTCGTCTGTCGACACTCACCTCGCGGATCAGACCCGATAACTGTCCGCACACTAACAATAACTTGCAAATGAGCAAGGAACAGGTAATTTCTCAGTATCTGCAATCACATTGTGCACAGAACGCTGCATACACGATGGTCAAGTACAACGGGACCGGAAGACATGAAAGAGAACAGAATGATGGTGAACGATGAACGGAAAAAGAAGAAGAAGACTGAACTCTTAGGATGCGTAGGCTAGATCCTTTAGACCTTGCGCTCAGACCAGAGTCTGTAGAATTGCGCAGCTATAGCACCTTCAGACTGGGGGAGCCCAGAAGGTGGGCGAGTTGGGATCGATGGTAGGTGGATTCGCGTTTAGGAAGGGAAGAGTGAAGTAGGAGGAAGGGATGTGATGGGGCGATAACGAAGAGCTCTCGTATCTTCTTCGCCCATGTCCTCCTTTTTCTCCTCAACCACCCGCCCAACAACCATATCGTTATCCTCATCGATAATTATCGGCCAATCATATCCCATCGATAGCCGACGATAACGGTTTGGTTACCATCTCACGTGATATGGTCACATTTAACTAACTCGTCCCATGTCCGATGTCGTCGTTGCCAATCCTAGCCAAATCCCACACTATCTCTCAATGACATACAAGAATGTTTGAAGAAACGGCTTTTACAGGGCATTATAACTGCGACCACCTCACGAAAAAATAATACTAGGCAATGGTTTCTTGTCTGGCAGAACCATCCCATTTATCGCGTCTTGGCCCTTCATGAGCTCCTCCGAGTAATAGCCCATCCACAACGCGTCATCGACCACATATGGATTTGCGGCCAGGAATCGGATAAAGTCACCTGTCCTAGGTCCAGGTTTGCCTTCGCTCGTTTCTTGGGCTAGACTGCGAGTGTTCGAAATCCCAAAGTGTACAATTTGGACCCAGAAACAGGTCATTGTGACGTTGGGCGATTCTCTGACAGAGCCATCTTTCAGGGACAGGCCTTTCTCGAACCCTTTCAAGATTATGCTATCGCCTATATGCAATCGTCCGTTTGAGTCCAAATGATGTCACAAAAATCGTTCATACGTGTACCCTCTTGACGGCCATATTTCCGCAAAACATGGAACATGACTCGAATCTTTAAATAATGATCCCAACTCGACAATGAGGCGTCCTCGAACTGTTTTAACAGCGTCTCCGGGGCCATGTCTTCTTTCAGACGTGAAAACCAGTTATTAAGCTCTTGAGTTCGGTGCGGTGGTAAGGCTGGAACCTGCCGCATATGGTCACTACGATATTGCGCTCGCTCGCGGGACAACTTGATAGCGTCTCGAAGCCAATCAAATGCCTGAGGTAACCCACTCTCTACTCCTAGACCTCGCACCAAAGATGTTGGAAAGATGGCAGATAATGGCCTGCTAGCCAGAATATCGGCAAATATCCCACGTATTTCATCCAAGGGTTTCGCATTTGAAAGGTCCTGCTTATTTGCAAGTCTAGAAGTTCCATTCATCCTTAGAATTAAGGCGCTAAATCGGACGTGGGCACGTACATCAACAAAGGCCTCTGCTTAGCCTTCAGGCTATCGGGTTCTTCCCTCTCGATTCTCTCTAGCGCACTACGCAACCCATCAACACTCTCCCGAAACCGGTCACTTTCTATGCTATTGACCATCCACACCAACGCATCTCCCGACTTTGCGTGTATCCGCAATACTTGGAAATAAGCCTGGGAAGCCCATCCTCGAATGCTTACATCCCACACCACCATCTCCACTGAGGCCTTGTGTACAGTCCCGTCATTAGACAGTGTAGGGGGTCTAACGGTCTCAACATGGGATCCGACGGTGGGAATCGTTACTATGAGTTGCTCTCTTTGGAGAAGGTAGAGGAGGGAAGTTTTTCCGGCGTCGTCGAGACCTGCAAATGTGACGTGGAAATTGTCCTGGATTCCTTCGCGGAAGCGGTTGGCGATACGTTGAAAGATAGACATGGGACTTCAGAGTGTGGTGGGACACGTAGTCGCCAGGAGGTTGGTATTTATCCGACGCGGGTGGTATGGGTATAGAGGTCGACGTGTACCCTAGTCATTGTTATGATCTGTCAGTAGACTGCAAATATGGCTGTTCGCAGCATGAGAGATTGGTTATCACCTCGCTCTCACGGCCACCTCAAGCCTTACGGTGGAGGGCCAGGAGGGGTTGTGACGTACATCAGCTTATATCCAGTGGTCATGTCTGCGGAAGAGCAGAGAGTAACAAATACCTGTCGAGTACTATTTCGAGGTGGTTCTCTTCCAATGCAAGACTTGTACAGTAGATGGCAATCATGCTACCTGATCGTAAAATCTGAACCTGAAAGTAGATCTTCGTGAAGTGGAATATCTTTCCGTTTGTGTTTTGCCTACCACCATTATGCAATCACGATAGTTCCACGCTCAGCAAGCCTTCTTCACAATCACCGTGACCCCACCTATCGAGTCCTTCGATTTTGGCTTCAGAGGACGTCAGGGAAAGATTATCATTAAACCCATCTGTTTTAAACCGAAAAGATGTTCTGTTATTAGGACGACCGCCCCTGGCACCATAAATCATGCGAATTATAAAGCATCGATTCACGATCCTACCCTATCCTACCCCGCATTGAGGCCAGTTGACGACGTCGCGCTGGATAAATCCCGTTATGGGCCCTTGTGGATCTCATCAGTACCCAGGAGCCAATCGCTAACAGAGACATTTCTCCGGTTGCTTCCCGTCTCCTCTCTTTCAGCTTCTATTCTTCGAATTGCAAATTACACTCTGACTTTGGCCTGGGCCTCAACGCTAGTGTAACAATGATGTGGGCCGCCATGCGAAACATGATTTGTGATTTTTAGTCAAATAAATTACATACACGCTTTCCAGTCCCTGGCGCTCTGACGCGGAACACCATGGTTCGGTTGTCTCTTTCTCGACTTTGAAACCTTTGAATCTCCGTTTCGAGCCCAAGATTCTCAAAATCTCAAAGCCCGACTCTTTATTTTTGATCCTGAGGAGTTCGACGACATCTCATTAGTGCGCATCCTCGAAGGTCTCCGGTACCCACATCCTACCTTGATGGCATAACCAAGTGTTTCGATGGCCTCGAATCCCCCCATCTTCCGACCCACGAACCTGTCTCCTAAGAACCCCACATTAAAGAAAGAAATATAGCAGCTATGCGACACTACCTAACGTCCTCCTCCTCGAATCCCCCAACTTCAAGTTTAACTAGAGCTACAAGATTGGGTCCGCTTCATCTTGATCCCATCCCTCCCAGTCATTTCGGAACCTTCAAAAACTCGCTCATGGCCTTGGATTTACTGTAAGATAAGTCGTGTCCTGGCTTCCCGCACCGAATCACTCAGGAAGCAATCTTTCGAATCTTCGACGGATTGACAAAGGATATTCGCTTGTCAGTCCTTACCGTCTCTTGAAACAACGCTGATATTAGTGGACCCCACATATAAACCGACTTTCTTCGGTTGTCATTGAACGTGATGGTCATCTAAACAGATGATTTCTACTGTTTGCCAGCTTCGTCTCTGTCGCTTTATCGTTGGTGCGTATTCCTAACAACTTCTCGAGAACTGCCGTTCTGCCGAGATCGCAGACGCCGGCAGACCCCATCCCCCACGGTTTCAGGCACTTCCTCACCTCATTCTATCGCTCAAGAGGACCCTCGCGCCAAGAGCAGGCGAAAAGCTATGGGTATTCTATATAAAATTAAGAAATAATCTTCGGATATCCTACGTGGCTATGCCAAATACGTTACTTTGTATGCGTGTGTGCGTTGCAATGTATGTACTTCAAAAAGGTAATCAAAACCAAGACAACAGATGAAACTAAATAAGTAAGATCCCACTGTTATCACGAAGACGAAGACGAAGGTGAAGACGAAGGCAAGGTAGAAGATGAATTCGAAGAGGATTCTTGCAGCTTCGCACTTGTACGAGGTGATGACGATATTGAACTTGCAGGCGTAAGCAACGACGGCACCGATGCATCTTTTTCCACACTCGAGCTCGCAACAGCGGCAGGCACAGGCACACTAGGCAACTGCCCCGCAACAGGGCTCAATCCAGGGCCAGGGGTGGCAGGTCTCGACGCAGCAGGGGTGTTTGTCTGACTCCTATTATGTGCCATATGTGCCCTGATCAAATGACCAGCCGCCAACGCGCTGAGCAACGACAGCTCGCCAGCCATAACAGCCGCAGCGATAATCCTCGCAAGAGCCTGAGCATTTTGTCCGGGGTGTGTCGGGTGTGCGCCCTTGACACCGAGCATCTCCAAAACAGCCTGTTGTGGCGCAAGAACCGTTCCACCACCAACTGTACCAACCTCGATCGAGGGCATGGAAACTGTCATCAGGAGATCCTCGCCATTGTTAATCCTATACCCAGAAACAGTCAGCACGCCTAACCATCGTGAACGAAAAGGAAAGGGACACGTACGGTTCCATAAGAGTGATACAATTCGAACTTTCAACGTTCTGAGCCGGATCTTGTCCCGTCGCGATGAATATCGCTGTCAAGATATTGGCCGCATGAGCATTGAATCCACCGATGGACCCGGCCATCGCACTCCCCACCAAATTCTTCTTCGTATTCAGATTACACAACGCATCCACAGTTGTCTTCAACACCGACTTGACAACCTTTCCAGGCACAACAGCCTCCGCAACGACACTCTTCCCTCTACCCTCAATCCAATTAATAGCAGCCGGTTTCTTGTCCGTGCAGTAGTTGCCCGACAACGCGAGGGTGACCATCTCCGGGAAATGCTGTTGCATAGCCTCAAGTGCCTTCTCTGTGCCCTTCGAGATCATATTCATACCCATAGCATCACCCGTAGCAGTCGCGAACCGGACAAACAACGTCCGCCCAGCCAGCGTCGTCTTCAAGCTCTGCAACTTGGCAAACCTCGAAGTCGACTCGAACGCCGTCTTGAGTATCGAATAACCCTCTTCGGATGCAATCCAAGCCTTGGCCTGAGCAGCCGACACGACGGACGGGAAATCAATGGCAGGACCACGAGTCATTCCATCTTGAGTGAGGACGGTCGTAACGCCTCCACCAGCATTTAGAGCCTTGCAACCACGAGATGTCGACGCGACGAGTGTGCCTTCGGCTGTGGCCATCGGGATGTGGATCATATGACCATCGATCTTGAGAGGACCAGCGATACCAAGAGGAAGGGGGATATAGCCAACGACGTTTTCGCAGCAAGCACCAAGGACTCGAGAGTAGTCGTAGTTCGTCAAGGGGACATCCGAACTTTCGAGCGTCTTCGTCCTCGATTGACGAGCTATCCAACAATCACGTCAGCGCTAACACTCAAAGAAATAAAACACGAAACGAAGAGACTTACAAACTAAAGCCCTACGAATCCTAACGGCCCTCTCGAGTTCATCCATCCCAAGTACCTTCTCAAGCGCATACATAGCAATCTTCCCATTCTGCGCCAAGAGGATCACCTCTTCATCATTCAACAACTTCATACTCAAACTCAACGGCCGCGGTCCATTCTCAAAGATATCGATGCACTCCTCAAGCGTCCTCACATGTTCAGCGGAGGGAGGGGTATGTACACCAGAATCCGTCAAGGGAGGCGTATTCAAGGAGGCAGCGGCAGAAGCGGCAGCTTTGAGTTTACGGTCAACGTCCTCGAGTGTAAATGTCGGAACGGCGGTGGGCAAGGGGCTCCTGGAGGTAGCGGGCTTCGGTACGGGGACATGAATGGGCAGAGGCTCCACAGGACGTGACGGCGCAGGCGTAGAAGCGGATTCAACACCGGTAATCGAAGAATCGCTCGAGTGTTCCCGGACTCTAACCTCCCTCTCCTTTACAACCTCCTTCTCCTTCTCTTCCTTCTTCTCGTCCTCATCCTCTTCAAACCTCACACCACCTTTCGCGTTCGTCGTCCTTCCAACAACAGGCAATCCAAGCGCAATACCCTTCAACAAGAACCCATTCAAACTGATGCTAATCGCCAACAACACCACGATCCACTTCGACATAATCGGGTCCCCGACAAGTCTAGTCCAACTAGACATGAAACTCTCAATGACCTCCGACGTAGTCTTTCTCCTACGCTCAGCAGCGTAAGAATTCTGTGGACGCTGGACAGATGACGAGGATTGACGTGCGGACAAGTTGGATAATGTGCTTCGGTGTTGGCTGAGGATTGATGGAGGGGGGATGACACGGATAAACACGGGTGGGGAGACTTTGATCCAAACATCCCTCACGATCTGCTGTTCTTCGCCATCCTCGTTCGCGGGTGCATCATCGCTGATCTCTAAGACCATAGACGCATCATCAGCAATTGCTTGAAGGACAGGTCGGAGAGCAGGCGAATTCAGATCAACACGCCTGACATTAACAGTAGACGAATGCGATGAATGACGGGTTGGGGTAAGGGGAGTGATGAGGTTCAGGATATGCAGAGTCATGAACGTGGCAATCTGTCATGTACATTAGAGGACGGAATTTCGTAAACCGAGTCACCGAAAGGGACATACCAAAAGCAACTTGAGCCGCGCAACCGGATTCTCCTGCTTCTTCGACAACTGCATGTTCTGCTCGCCGGCACCAACCTTCCTGAGGCCATTAACTAACCCAGATCCCTTCTCACCCAACAGGGCGTCCGAGATCCTGTGTCTAAGACCCTTCGCCAACGTCTGCTCGCCCTGCTGTTGCTCTGAGGTCATCTTGGAACGACCACTGGCAAGAGCGGAAGGCTTTCCGGAAGCAGCAGAAAGAGGCTTCAAGTTGAGGCTGCTTGCGATGGACGATGTTGATGACGACCGAGAGCGAGATGACCGTGTCATAGCTCTAGCAGTCTTGATTCTTCGGACCTGATGGGGAAAGAAAAGGGGAGGTTAGCACGCCTGAACCTCGAGGATGTGGTAAGAGTCAAAAAGTAAATTTAGAGAAAACAAAAAGCAATAGATTTTAGAAATGAAGGTTTAACGAGAAAGGTGGAAATGGGTAAGGATGGAGAGTTGTGGAATGGAGACACCGGGACCCGACAGCGGAATAGCCGTACACAGGCCTGTGCCCATCACGACCAAAAAGGCGATCGACAAAAGACAATTAAATGGCCACGACCATCTTGATATAGAACGCATCTCCAACCCCCATGCCCACGGTCCAACGGGCTCAACGGCAACAAAAGCCCGGGCGCAAAAATGGTTGAAACAATAACAGATACCGAACGCGAAACGTTAGGGCCCAAATCAAGCGTTGCTAGGCTCGGGACCCCAGGAATAGCTGCAGTGGCGAAGCGAGGCAAGTATGAAATGAAGGATGCTGAAACCACACTCAGTGGGAGTATGATGTAGATGCAGTGATAGATGACGGTGGAATTGACGATGACTCGTCAGTAATTCCGCAGCTCTATTGGATACCCATCGCCAATTGCCAGCGCTGGGAATGAACTCAGCCCAGGTTCCCGATCGCCGCTTGCTCAAAGAGATCTGTGCAAGCGCCAGGCCAATTCATCCACCATCCACCGAGGATAAGCGAACTTGGGCTCTCCACGTAACAACCCCGCTAATCCCTCCACCTCTTGGTCCGCTGCGTTGCCCTGGCCCTGATCGACAACATCGATGGAAGCCATGGCGGGCAGTGTGAGCGTACACGTGATGCAGTGCTTAGCTGTGCCCCGGCCCAAAACAGAACCGGTCAAAAAAGACGGAGGGCCGGAAAGAAGCACCACAGGAACAGAAGAATCCAAGACCATAACAAGCAACTGAATTATCCACCGCGTAAGTCACCGCCCCCAGACACCACGCAGTCGCGGTCATTTTGGGAACAGTTGTGGTACGACATTCGTTCGTCACCACAGTCGGGCCACCACAACCAGCGTGGAAATCAACGGCTAAAAAAAGAATGGATCCGAGGAAACGAAAAGAAACGAAGGGGAAAAAAGAGGACGATGACAGGAAAGACGACTCACCTCAATCATAACTCCGAGAATGGCTGCCAGGTATGTACAAAGCAAGACGCAATCAACACCAAGAATAAGCGCAGCTAGCGCGCAGACCTCTTTCAATCCGCCAACCTTGGAATAGGCGCCAACGACAAGGACAGCGATCTCGAGGAAGTAATCCCTGATAATGGGTGGATAGACCTTGGTGAGACTTTCGGTAATGATTTTGGGGGCGGGTTTCATTTGGGCTCCGGGGGCCGGGGACGCTAGGAGATGTGGGTGCGTGAATACGGTACGTGCCAAGCGAAGTGGCTTGTCGAAACCGATAGTGCAGACAAGGAATGGAAGCGCCTCGGTTAATGCAACGGGATCAATAGGTATCCGCAAGGCCATAGCGATTGGGAGAGAAATCAAGAGGGCGAGGATGGCGCTGGAAACGATAGCGAGGGGCAACCAGAAGTTGGAGCCTAGCTTCCTGGAACGAGTGATAAGGAGGAAGAAGGTGGTGTGCATGAGGATGTACCCGGCGAGGATAAGGAGGATGTCCAGGGAATCCGCTTTTTTGGCGAGGTCCCAGAAACGAAGGACGAGAGTACGTGCGGCGTAGGCAACCCAGGTAGGAGACTTCATCTGGTCAATGGGAATATGGTCTGCAGCGCTACGTGCGGACTCGACCTGGAATTTCGTGCCTGATTCGTCCGTGAAAACGCGTCCACCACGTTCGTCAGCGGTGAGGGCCGAAACCCAGTCGTCCTTTGGCGTTCCAGGTGCAAATGCCAAGGTTTGGGTGAATGAGCGGGAGGAAGCATGTTGGTGGGTAAAGCATGTGGAGAGGGAGGAGTTGTAGGGACGATAGCAGACGCTGGGGTACTTTCTGCCGGTGGAGGAGAGGAAGGTGGTGGTGAGGTGGTGTGTGAGGTTGTGCGTGGAGTCTGAGAGGGGGGCGTCCAATAGGGAAATAGATTCTGGGATGAACTAGAGTTGTGTCAGAATATTTTAATGCGCACGAGACCAAAAATACATACTTCACCACGGGGAGAGTCGAGGGTGAGGACAAGTTGCTGGAGTTCGAGGGCGGTTGCACGTTCGTCGGCCTTTGCATGAAGCCAAGCAGATTCGCGAACGGTCACCCACTCCCCATGGCGGAGGAGGGCATGTGCAGGACGGAAGGATGGGGGCGCATATGGTGCATTGGCGGGGGAGAGGAAGGCGGAGTGTTTGATGGCGTTGAGGATGTGGAAATAGGCAAGGGTGCCGACGATGCAGAAGAAGACGATTGTTTCTATGGGTGTATAGGCTGCATGAAGAGCGAAGGGCTTGAGAAGGACGCGCATGACTGCTGTCCTGTCCAAGACCCAGCGAGAGTGAGAGAGCAACCTGTCGTACCATTCACCCAAACATTTTTATTTCATACCACCATCCCAATCAGGAAGCACGGACCCCGGCCACTCTCCTGCAACCCCTTATCTCATCTCGGCTCGTTTTTCCTTCCCAGGCCATACTCCGTCCCTTATTCAACTTGCCCCGTCCTCCCAACTGCGGCACCGCCCCCTTCGCTATTTCCAATATTCCCAACAGTGGTTCCAACCCCAAAATCCCTTGAACCTCGACCTAGACCCGTATCGGACAGTATTGCTCGTACCCACACTTTTACAAGGCTACGGCTGTCACTGTGGGTGCAGTAATTGATACCTACCACTGCACCAGAACCTCCTTAACCCGCTTACACACATGTCAGCGCTTGTCGATGATCACCGGACTATTTCTCACTCCCAGACACACACATCCATTTTTCCTTTAGGCTTAACCTGTAATGCACATAAAAGCCACATTGCCTAGATGTACGTACACAGACAACTGTCTGTCCACTCACCAGCGATCCGCACTGGACCAGAACAGCAATTGGTGTTCTTGGTCTCTCTCAATACTTGCGAATCCACATTCCTGTAAGAGTAGAAGATCGAAAACATGGCTACCACATTCGTTGATCATCATCCCCGCGTCCGTTTCTGTTCATCATTATTGTCATAATCACATATCTGCTGATACGCCAAACCAAGCTATCTTCCTTCAACCTTGAAATAGCGCATTTTGTTGCAATATCGATGGCGACCCAACATGGGCGCAAATGATGTCATTCCGTACCCCGACGACGAGACCATACCTCAACGAGCCGCCCAACAATAAACCCGATAAACAAAAAGGTGCAGCAGCGATAGATATGCAGACACGAACAAATGGGGCCCAATTGTGGTTTCCCAATTCCGCATCCGCTATGCTCGACTGGGCCCGTTCATTGACCGGGACGATTCAATAGCTCCATCCTGCTATCCATCTTTGACTTGGTCCCTCAAAACGTTTTATTGTATCCCGACAGCCCTGCAAAGGTACATACAAGTAGGCATGTACACCACATCGGACCCATTAACCTCACGCGCATGTACCCCATACGTACATCCACACGCAACCAACCAATTGATTATCTCTCGGAATCACAATCGAATCATAATCATTCCCGAGTCCTTGGGGGTCCTGCACAGTCACATCCCATCTCTGACACCAAAATGTCATCATACCCCCGCATATCACAAACGGAGCGGAACGTTCGCATTATCAACTCCCGAACCACGTTTCCTCAAACCCTCCGACCATTCTCGGTGCTTGCTCTTACAATCCCACAGGGCGATGCATAGTTAGACCCAAATCTTTCCGCATCCAACGGCAGCCCTACCCGGCCCGACATACCAAGTTCAAAAATACACATACCAAAAACAAACCAACACTGCGAACACCGGAGAATCCGAGATTGTCGAAGTACTGAAGCACTGAAGTACACCGCATCACGCTCAGCCTAGGAATAACCCCATGGAAAAGGAACATAGGATCAATACCGCATCATGTCAGGTGTCATTCCACGACATCTTTCAAAGACATAGCGCAGGAGTACACCCACTGAAAACGAACGTTCAAAATAACCTCCGGTTATACTTACACAGATACCCGAAGGGTGGCTGAGTGGCAAAGAGTCGACTCATACATCTATCACAACACAAGTCTTTCCGTGACTCGCGCACTGGGGTGACCCCAACAATGTATACCCGATGAGCTAACACAAACGCCAGGATATAGATTTAGTCACCGAGGATGCCATAGACGCCGGTATCAAGCGTCAGCGTTACGATATGTTAGCACATCATTCCGCACTCACAATACTTGAAACGATTAGATATATATCTAGCTTCGTTCGCCGATATGGCTGCGCGTGTAAGCTCCTCCCGGTGGTTGCACCTAGTCATCCGAAGTCTTCGCATTCCACGGCCCTACACTCGATATCTGAAGCACCTCGGGATCCAAGAATTGATTGTACTATATCCAGAAAGTCGGATGCAGCGTAAAACCACACTTGGGGCCGCGGAAAGGCTGTCGGTGGGGCTCAACTAGAATTTCAGTCCTTCGGAAAAAGAATCCTGTCTAACGAATGTAGAAACGCCAGACCAAAACGGTTATTTCTGGAAACTTTATCGAAAAAGAATGCGTAAGGGGCCTGTGCCGGCCTCTCGCCAGACGATTAGAAGGGTCGGAAGGTCAATTGCACCGGACTCGGTTGGAGAAAATTCAGTATTTATGTCATGTGTTAGAATGCTGATGGGAACGGGGAGATCGCAAAGGGGTCAAATTTTCAAACTTCGGCACGTGCGACAATGCTCCATCCTAGGAATAGTTGAGCGAACAGAAGCTAGGAGGGTCGATTGCGCAACTTCGTGCCACATCAGCTGACTGGTTGCGACAAAGTGAGTACTGGAAAGTGACCATTCCCACGAACAAACTGTACAAGCACTAGGTTGTATTGGGAAAGCTGACCATCAATCGAGGGTTGTTGATAAGACAAAACCAGCGCCAGCCATCTATCAATTTTGCTTAGCATATCTTTCCAAAATTCTCCTTTGATTATCACCTCGTAGGAAAGCAGAAACGGTCCGGAGGTTTCATGAGCCATTTACCATTAATCAGTGTGCCCCAGCTTATAGTCGAATCCGGGAAACTCCCCCTACAATCAAACCTTGACAGAACATTGAACAAAATCTCACCTGCTTTTATGCTGGCACTGCCAACATCCTTCGCATACGTTCTAACTTTATATTCACGAATCTACTTAGACCAGGACGAAATACGACCAAACTCGTTCGAACATCTTGTCGGACACGCCCGCCCCTTGCGCTGAGATGGGCTACCCAATTCACGCGCCTACTGAGAAAAAGTCCGTCCAGTATGGTGGAACTGCGAAGAAGCCGCTTGGACTCATTGTCCCCTGGACTACTGAGCAGTCCGAGGTCCTTTCAGCGGTTCTCAAGCCTGCTTGCAAACTTATTGATTTTTAACTCGCGGAAGAAAGGAAAGGTGATTATGGAGCTCTCGAACATTCCTTTGGTAGCGACGAAATCATCAACTCGTGTCTGTCCACAACCGGACGGAACTCCACATCCGGGACCTTTTCGACTAAACGTTCCTCGACGAGTTATTTGGAGGGAGGAAGCTTCACTGAGCCTTTCAGGGTCTTGTTATTACGTCGCATCGTGCCTCCGACAGGCCTTCAACGGCATCAAGCGGAAATACAAAGCCTTGGGCTTGCCAGCAGGCTAGTTGCCCTCAGTCGACCTTCAACGGCATCAAGCGGAAATACAAAGTCTTGGGCTTGCCAGCAGGCTAGTTGTCCTCAGTCGACCTTCAAGAAACCGTGAAATTAGTTTCCAACTTTCAACTGCCTTCGCGTCGGCCATCCTAATGTACATGGGTGACACGAACTCTGGAGACCAGCTACTCAACTGCGCAGCATTCTGTGAGCCAAGATACTGCGAAGTAAAGAGAGCCTACCTGTTCAGAAGAATGAACCTGCTATACCTACAAACCCTCTTCAATGTGCGTCGGATATTTTGTCTGCGACCGGAAGTCTGCTAGGCCTGAGGTCGCCTATCTTCCCAATTCTCTGTGCCGCAAACCTAGCCGTTCTCCTCTAGAATCCATTCGTACCAACCCTGCCTGCCTTGTAAAACGACAAGGAACTATCGCAGCTCCTTCATACCTCCTCGTGGGTCTTGATATATTTATGCACGCGGGCCAAAGTAAACGCCTTCGAGTTTGTCTCAAAATGTCAATCAACTTGATGTTGGTATCAGTTCCCGTTATCTAGACTTCTGGAACCTGTTGAAAGGCGTTGTCAGCATTCGTTGATGCGAGCTACTTATTTCCTGTTTTTGGCGTTGTAAGAGGATTGGTGGATGGTTCCAGCACGCATGGGCACCGAACGTTCGGCATTATATAAAGAAAGTTTCCTGTAACCCGAAGTCAACTTTTCGTGTTGATCTTCAGATTTGTCTTTGTGTTTTATGGATTTCTTGAGGACACGTCTAGTGTTTAATTTCCCGGGTCGGTCTCCAAGAGTAGTCAAATACACTTCGTTCTGCCTGCTATCGAGCATCCAAGATAGTTATTTCTCGTTAGAGCCAAAACAGTAGTTGAGTCATTGTGCAAATCCTGAATCGTGTACTCAGACTGAGCTTCTGAAGCTTGTGTCCGTATAAACAGCAGATATCATCATCCACTTCACATTGCAAATCGGGCGGTGGACAGTCTCTCTGTTGGCTCGCTCAAATCACGGGTCGCTTCCATATACTATGGGACAGAGGTCCTAATGCTTACGGAACGATCCTGCGCGATGCGCTGAGAGGGATATTCTATTTGCTTGGATCCGGACTGAAGACAGTGGCGTTACTACACAGCTTCAAAAATACCTTATGTTTCTGCAAAGTCAGTCGAGTTCACACTCCGTCCTGCTGTCAGATGCACATCAAGCTCATGAATGCGGATGTGTCTGAGTCTCATAAACGCAGAAGTAGATGGGGGCTGTGGCGGATGATTAGATGTGGTTCCCATCGTCTTTCTATGAAACTCTGCTTCCCAAAATTGAGATCTAGTGCTTAGGCGTGACGGGCAAGGCAAATAATAATGATAATATATATCTGGTAAACGACAGCACGTGTGAGTGGGAATGGTTAATTGGAGGCCAGGGAGCCCCAAAAACCAGGGGTGTGAGGCGAAACAGGGAACGCAGACGGGTCACCCGCCGCACGTCCATCCTTGCCTCACCATATCGGCGTTCTGTTGGGTGTGGGTGGGAGGGAAATTTTGTGAGTGACGATGTTGTAGTGGAGAGGTTTGGCGCAAGGCAGGGGTCGTGCTGGTGAGCGTCGAACATTGGACAGTGGATTGTCATTGTCCAGACACTGTTATACCTGTGATTCGTTACGCCGCACAAGAATTTGCACCTGCTTCTTTTCCTCATCAGGTGCGTTACGGATCAGTGGGTGACTATAGAGAGTTCAACAGTCCTTGTAGAGTATAATGAGAGCAACAAAAGTTAACCACCAGTTATCACAAGACAAGAGCAAATCCGGAAAGGAGAACAGCAGCAAAGCTCCGGAACCACGTCGTTTCCACTGGTCCAGGGACACTATTCGGTGCGGGAATTGGGAAGGGTAACCCGGCAGATGATGTGGTTGTTACGAGATCTGGTCCAAGTGATGGACCGCCGTTCTCTACCGAAGTCACGGTCAATTGGGAACGACGCGAAGTCGTTACCAGTGGCGTAGAAGTGGCTAGTACCTTGTCAGCCAAGGAGCTCCATATTTATGAGCTCCATACTCACCCGTAGGGAATTCAAAGGTGTCTGTGTCGATATCTGTTGTAGTAATTGGCCGACGAGTCAAACTTGTTGTTGCTGCACCACCACCACCGCCTCCGCCTCCTGGTCCGCACTGTCGTGCATTGGTGCTATCCCTGTAGCAAGTGGCTCCTGCGGCTATATAAGGTAGAACCGATGAAAATTGAACGACGGTTTGGAACATGTTTACTCACGACAGCAGTAGTCATCGTTTGGGCAGGACTCGAAAGCAGGGTCGCCGCATTCGTCACCGATGCTTGTGCAAGTCCTTCCAACGGGACAGCATCCTGACTTGCCGTCGATAAATACACAGGTGGTACCCACGTCGCAGCATGCTCCTGTATGCAAATGGCGGTGGCTCAAACCCTTGAAAGACGGTGAGAAATTCACAGTGTCCGTACCATCACATTGAACACCAAGCCCACATCCTTGTCTGACTTGGAGCAAGCCAGTCTTGCGCCTTTGAATCGCATCGGCCCTAATCAATGCTTTGAACCCCAGCCTATGGCCGTTTTGGGCCAAGGCAACCGGAAGGATCGTGTGCAGTGTGCAGAATGTTGCAGTGAGGAGGAAAGATGTACGCATAGTCGTACCTGTCTCTCCTCAAACGATAGGATGAGGTGTTTTATAGGCCGTCACAAGACACCCTGCCTTACAAACATCCTGTCGAACAAGGTTAAAGGGCGCACATTAGGCGGGAGAGCTCTTCTGGATGTATGGCATACATGTCTGCCATGAGGCGACGACAGGCACAACATGCAGGCGTTTAAGATGTTTATCTGACTGAGACACCCAGAGCCTCCGATTATAGCAAGGACGGTTACGGCGGGTACATGATCCAAATTTACAGTTTCTGGTAGACGAAGTGGTTAATATTATTTAATTATTCTACATGTATACCTCGTTCTGGAGAATTTCAAAGTGATGTAAATTTCTCATCGAGATGCATCAGTCACCACAGACATACCTCTCTCATTTCGACTACAGGCGCAAAACCAAAGGTTTCAAAGTTATGGACACCCCTGACACATTTCCAGCTCAAGTTGTTCATGGAAGCCAGCCGAGCGGTCTTGATGTTCTGGGGGGTATCGCAATTGTCCAAGCATGGCCAGAACTCTGTCGCAATGGCAGCTCGGGCACTGAATGTGTAGCCGCTGGCTCATCAATGGAAGGCCTCAAATGAACAATCCGGACTAAGACTTCATCTGAGCACATCGGCGTACATGGTGGTTGGAGTCACAAATGGACAGTGTAAGTAACAGCACCTGTGCCAATATGATAAATAGCTCCAGTAGCCATAGTAGGTGTTAAAGCGGTGCTTTGTAACTATTATAGAATCAATGAATAATATCTCTCTCCTTCTTTCTTCTCCCCTTCTCGGGTCTCTCTCGCCGTTTGCTCCTCATGGAGCTCACTCACCCGCACTTCATTGCACCTTTGAGAGCCCCTTAGAAATGTCTCACATCATTGCGCACATGCTGAGGTCCCAGGTTCTGCCTCTACAGTTGACTCTGTCATAACCCATAGCACTTTGTCCCGTGTTCGGACTACGGAATATGACAGAGTATGGGCTATACTCCCCATAGCATGGGTATCTTGCCCCTACTTAGGTTGTACATTTCCCGGAGTCACGGTTCCAGTTCACGACATCAGTTCATAAGCTCTACACTACATATTAGACAGCCCAAAGCTGCTCAACATGATATCCGATGTTTAAAAGTCTTGTCTTGTTAATTTCAGAATAGTCTTGACGCAAGATAAACAAGGCAAGCTTCTACACGCTGCACCTTTTGGCTGGACCCCAACATACCCTCTGCACCTACCCCATGCACTTCAAAACACATCTTTTTGCCTCGCGAGCCTGATCGCAAGCGCTCACAGCAGGGCATCTGGAGGAAGTGAAATTGTTGCGATGATAGCCCAAATCTATATGGAGCCTGCTGCCATTGCAAACCTTTGTCAAATCCTTTTTCGTCATTCCAACTCCGCCTCATGTCACCTCGCTTCAATCGCTACACAAATGCCTTGGTCTGCGCCTCTCCGCTACGTCAATGCCATTGATGGCCAACCACGCAATGTCTGTATCTTCCCTGGCACCAGCAGTTGGGCTGGGGTGCGGGGTGGGAATGAAGCTGCAGTCTGTTTCAAGCAGCGCAAGACTAACTTACATTCTGCTTGGGATGGTGATCTTCCAGAGCAAGCTATTGCCAGAGTTCCAGCAAACTACTCTCACCCTCTTCCCTTCCCCCCAGTTGAAGAAAGCCTCCATGGGTCCGATTATGGCCCTATGTTCGCCACATCATTTGGGAAGGCACCAAGGGGCGGATGGGCTCACGAAGCGCTGGATTGGATTTCCTGCCCACTTTCACAGCCACTCCGGTCCACCCTTCTACCTCAACCCAAAACATCCAGAAAATGCTCCACGACCTCTTTTTCCCTGGATGGATCATTCAAAGAACTGGGGGTGAGTCTGTTCCCCCGGACACTGAATTCATTTTCCCTCACCACTGGGCCATCCCTACCCATGAACTCCTATGTGAGCTCGTCTGGCTGAAAGTGCTCAAACAAGAACCTTCCACCTACCCCGCTTCCCACCAATGCACTACCCGAAACACGAGGGAGTTCTGTATAAAATTATCAAGTGTAGCATATCTCAGTCTCTCCAGATAATCGGTAGATGACTAATGTATTTACCTATTGAGCATAGCGTATCTACAACATCACCGTAAGTTACTTATAGTGGTAGCACAAAGATATGTACTCACCTCAATCTCTCCATATAGTCGGTAGACGATTGAGGTGAGGGGAAAAATGGAAGGGAATTTTATACCCTACGGAATATCGGGTGTCCGGTAATAGGAGAAAAATGGAATGTCCTCCAATAACTAATTATCTTCCATGCTCTACGAGGTGCGATGTAAAGGGAATCTGCGAAACCAAAAGCGGTTTGTATTGATGCCCCTGGCACCTATCTTCAACCAGCACGTTGATCCAACTTCAACGGAAATCAACAACGCAAATTACATGGGCCTGATCAAGGCGCGCATGCTCTTGGAGCAACAGCTGGCAAAGGGTGGTCTCCAGTTGGCTGCTATCTTGAATCACATTTTGGGGAGCACAGGGAGAGTGTCGTGCCACAGAGTCTAACCATGAGGTTGAGGACCACAATGGTTTGAGGAGTAAACATCCCATTATATCCCATAACTTCATTCTGTACAAGTGGTAAAACGAAGAAAGTGTTTTCTGCCTAGGTCCTGTTAGATATGATTATGACACAGCTATCGTTGCCTTCTTTTGAAGATCCAAAAAGCGAAACCCTTTTGTTTTACACACCACTACGCCCAGCGGCTTTGATTACACCAGCATTCACCAACTTGGGCAGCTGCCTCTCCGATGTTGGCAACGAGGGTGGAGGAAGGAACTCGGCGCCAACTGACCGAGCAAGATACAGCCCCATAAGATCATCATCTACCGTCTTGACCATCAACCATCATACCTGTATGCTGCCCCAACAGCTTCTTGGTGGTATTTGAATCATTCGATTCCGATGCCTTGGTACTCATTGGTAAGCCTCTGGCATGAAGTGTAGGAGCGGGAACAAAGTGTTGTCCTAAGCTTCCTGACGTGCTGCTCAAGCTTGCAACACCAGACAAGGTACTCACAAGACTTGGTAGAGAAACTGTGCTTGACAAGCACGGAAAGCATGGAGTTGAAGGTGGAAAGGGGCCGCACTTGGATGTGGAGGACGCCCAAAGCAGCGTCCGATAAGGGAGAGACGGCAGCCAAAGAGGTACAGAGTGAGACCATGATACTGTGAAGTAAAGAGAACTTACTGATTCAGAAAAATGAACCTGCTATATGTACCAACTCTCTTTAATGTGTGCCTGCTAACCAACTTGATGTTGATATTTTCCGTTTCTGATTCCCGTTATCTAGACTCCCGGAACCTGTGAAAAGGCGTTGTCTGGCGGCATTCATTGATGCGACCTACTTATTTCCTGTTTTGGGTGTGGTAAGAGGGACGACTGGCGGATAATTTTGGCACACGTGGACAATGAACATTCGGCAATATATACGAAGTTTCCTATAACCCGAAGTCAACATTTCGTGTTGCTCTTCAGGTTTGTCTTTGCGTTTTCTGGATGTCTTGAGAACACCTCTAATTGGATTTCTCGAATTGGTCTTCAGAATAATCAAATTCACTTCATTTCGCCTCCTATTTAGCGTATAAGATATTTAACCCTCGTTAGAACCAAGACAGTAGTTAAACCATTGCTGAATCCATCATGAATCCACGGTGCAGGTCCTGAATCGTGTCTTCAGACTGGGCTTCTGGCATCTGTGTCCGCACAACGGGCAGATATCATCACCCACTTCACATTGCAAACCGGGCAGTGGACAGTCACTCTATTGGCTCGCCCGAATCACGGGTCGCTTCCATATACTAGGGGACGGAGGCCCAAATGCTTACAGAATACTGCGCGATGCACTGAGAGGGATATTCTATTTGCTTGGATCTGGACTGAAGACAGTGGCGTTACTACACAACTTCGAAAATGCGTTATGCTTTTGCAAAGTCAGTCGAGTTCACACTCCGTCCTGCTGTCGGATGCACATCAAGCTCACGAACGCGGACGTGTCTAAGTCTCATAAACACAACAGTCCTTAAGTAGATGAAGGATATGGCGGATGGTTAGGCAGGGCTCCTTCCGTCTTTCTATGAAACTCCGCCTCCCGAAATTGAGAATGTTCCTTCTAAACATCAGAAGTCCCCTTCCAAATGATTGCAAGCGTAATGTTCCTGCGATTTCGATAATTTCATTCTTGGCTTGATTAGGTGAATAGTTGATGTGCTTCTGTAACGCGCCTTACACTGGTCCAAAAGCATATATTCAACTCATTTTACCTTCCACCCTTCCTGGTAACATTCCCTGCCAATACGTAGGCCGGTTCCCAGTAGCCAATTTCCATAGCATGGGCAGGGATCTTGTCTCTACTTAGATTGTACGTTTCCCAGAGTCACGGATTCGCAGTAACAGCACGACGCATTTACATCAGTATAACCAGTAGATCTCTTACTTCAACCGGACTACTCCACACACCACCTCAGAACCCCACATATTTACTTAGATACCACCCTGCCGAGGGGCGTAGTTACCTAGTACGCGCCCACCGCGTCTTAGCAGTTAGTTTGCTTGTAGCGGTATAGAAATGCAGAATACAACAACAACAACAACCCAGAGTCACGGCTATGATTCACGACATCAGCTCACAAACTATATATTACATATTACATTGATGGCTTAAAGCCGCTCAACATTACATCTGGCATTTAAAATGTCAATATAAACCTTGTCTTGTTCGCTTCGGCATGGTCTTGACACAAGATAAAAAAGGCAAGCTCCCACACGCCGCACCTTTCGACCGGATACCAACAACCCTCCGCGCCTACCCCATGTACTTCAAAACGCGTCCTTTTGCTTTGCTCCCCGCATTCGTCTTGAGCCTCGCGAGTCTGATCACAAACGCTCATGGCTGGGGACCCGAAGGACATGAAATTGTTGCGACGATAGCCCAAATCTACACGGAACCTGCCGCTCTTGCAAACCTTTGTCAAATCCTTTCTCCCAATTTCGACTCCACATCGTGTCACCTCGCTTCAATCGCTAACTGGGCCGACACGAACAAGAGGCAGATGCTTTGGTCAGCGCCTCTCCACTTCGTCGGTGCCGTCGATGACCAACCGCCTAATGCCTGTGTCTTCCCCGGCCCCAACGGTTGGGCGGGGACGCCCAGAATCAACGTCCTTGCTGGTGTTCACAATACATCGCAAATACTCGTTGACTGGGTGGATAATCAGCAGGGTCCCGAACTCGCTGAAGAAGCGCTCAAATTCATCGTTCATTTCCTCGGCGATATGCATATGCCACTTCATATGACTGGTCGTTTGAGGGGCGGGAATCAAGCCACAGTCTGTTTCAACGGGCGCAAGACCAACTTGCATTCCTCTTGGGATGACGATCTTCCAGAGCAAGCTATTGCCAGGGTTCCAGCGAACTACTCTCGTCCTCTTCCCCTTTCCAAAGTTGAAAAGAGCCTCCGCGGGTCCGTTTATGACCCTTATGTTCGTCGCATCATTTGGGAAGGCATAGAGGGCAGATGGGCTCACGAAGTATCGGATTGGATTTCCTGCCCACTTTCACAGACCACTGCGGTCCACCACTCTACCTCGACCAAAAGCGTCTGGAAAACGCTCCGCGACTTCTTTTTCTCCGGATGGATCGCCCGAAGAACTGGGGATGAGTCCGTTCCTCCAGACACTGGATCCATCTGTCCTTACCACTGGGCTGTCCCTACCCACGAACTCTTATGTGAACTTATCTGGCCAAAAGCGCTCGAACAAGACCCTTCCACCTACCCCGTTTCCCACCAATGCACTCCCCCAGACCATGAGGGAATGCTGTACGAAATCAACAACGCAGATTATATGGGCCCGATCGAGGCGCGCATGCTCTTGGAGCAACAGCTGGCGAAGGGTGGCCTCCGGTTGGCTGCTATCTTGAACTACATTTTTGGGAAACACAGGGGAGGTGTCGTGTCACCGAGTTCAACCTTGAGGTCGAAGACCATAATGGTTTGAGGAGTAAATACCATGCTTCCATTATATCCCGTAACTTCATTCTGTACAAGCGGTGAAACGAAGAAAGTATTTTCTGTCTAGGTCCTGTTGAATACGATTATAACACAGCTATCGTCAGCTTCTTTTGAAGTTTCAGAAAGCGAAACCCTGTTGTTTTATACACCACTGCGCCCAGCGGCTTTGATTGCGCCGGCATTCGCCAACTTAGGCAGTTGCCTCTCTGGCATTGGCAACGAGGGTTGAGGGAGGAACTCGGCGCCAATTAACCAAGCGAGATACAGCCCCATAAGATCATCATCTACCGTCTTGATCATCGTACCCTTATGCTGTTCCAACAACCTGGCGGTATTTGAATCATTCAATTCCGCGGCCTTGGTACTCGTTGGCAAATCGTCTAGCACGAAGTGTAGGAGCGGGAACAAAGCGTTATCCTGAGCTTCCATAACGTGTTGCTCAAGCTTGCGACGCCAGACAAGGTACTCGCAAGACTCAGTCGGGAAACCGTACTTGACAAGCGCGGAAAGCATGGAGTTGAAGGTAGGAAGGGGTTGGGCTTGGACGTGGAGGACGCTCAAAGCAGCATTCGGTAAAGGAGAGACGGCAGCCAGAGAGGTACAAAGCGCGACGTGGTCGACAGGTACCATGTTGATGGTGTTATTAATGTTGGGGACCAATCCAAGTTGGATGCATCCCTTGACCATGCGCCAGATGAAGTCGTCGGTGTTAGTGACTTGGGGAGAAAGCGTAAACCTTGTGCATGGGAAGTTATGAAAGAATTACACTCACCAGCAGTCTCGGAGTCACCAACAACATAACCGGGACGGACGATGTGACCACTCAGGCCTCTCTTCCCAGCCTCAAACAACAGCTTCTCGGATACCCACTTGGTCTGGCCGTAACCGGTCTTGAGGTTTGTCTTGGCGCCCTCGAGGTCATCATTTTCTGGAATGCCCCGGAGTCCCGAGCGTGCCCGGGCAAGATTTTCGGAGAGGTTGACGTAGTGCTCGGTATCGATGGCGGATGTTGAGCTAACAAAGACAAGCGATTTGGGCTTGCCAGTTGAGGCCAAATCTATAGCTGTAAGTGTTGCAAGCACGTTTGGTGCTCTCAGGCGCTCGTAAGGGTACACCCAGTGAACCTGATTTGAGCAGCTAAGCGACGCTCCGTACAAAAATTACGTTGAAAACTCACGAGGGCACCATTATGGAGAACTACATCAGCCTCCGCCGCAACTCTGTCCCATGTATCCTTGTTTAGCCCGAACGACTCAAGTCCGAGGTCACCAGTGACGACTTCAAGCCTTCCGTCCTGCACCCACTTCTCATCCCAAACACCGCGATCAGTTGAACCCTCCCTCAATCGAGCAAGAGCCTTCTCCTGATCGGAACCTCTCACCAAGCAAACAACCTTCTTAACCCTCTCCTCCCTCGAAAGCAAATCTTTCAATACGAATGCTCCCAAAAATCCTGTCGCACCGGTCAAGAACACGGTAATGGGATGGTCATGAAAATCAGATGGAAGCGGCATGTACGAAGGTTTCAATTTCCCGAGTAAATTAATATAATCTTGACCATATTCGAGAGGTGCCATCGTCGCCTTCTTCAGAGCTTCATCCCCCGGTGCAGCCAAAAGCTGACCATGCACCGCACTAGAGGGTGTAGGTTCTTGGTACGCCAAACCCAAATCAGCGTTCCTAAGCGACTCGACAGCGGCGACGAGTCCCGCGAGTGTAGGTTGTTCGAAAATTAAACCCAAGGGTGCATTTACGACGAACACCTTACGTATCTCGAAGATTAAACGAGTGGCGAGAATTGAGTGGCCGCCCAAATCGAAGAAACTTTCATCGAGCGGAATGGGGCTGGGTGGGTTTGGAAGAATGCTTGCCCAGATGCTCTGCATCTTTTGCTCCGTGGGGTTCGCAGTTTGTGAGGATGTTGCCACATGAGATGCCTGTGCGGTATCCGGGAATGGAAGAGCGGGTTTATCAATTTTACCGTTCGGGTTGAGGGGCATGCGCTTGAGGGGAACAATGACTAGCAAAGAAGTCAGTAATCGGATCGATCATTGAGTTTGAGAGGAAACGAACTTGTGGGAACACTGTAGCTTGGTAACTTAGTCTTAAGATACTCGCGGATGTTCTTGATAAGGCGCCTGTATCGTTTCATACCAGCCACCAAACTCTTGCTATCTTCATCCTCCGGTGCTTCACTGGCGAATCCGTCCAAACTAGGCCCTTCGAGTGGCACGAAATAACTAATAAGGATCTTCTCCTCATCTTTATCTCTCCTAACCAACGTAACATTTTCGCGGACAAGCGGGTGCTGACTGAGATGGGTGTCGATCTCGCCCAGTTCGATGCGGAAACCGCGGATTTTGACCTGATCATCCGCACGACCAGTACATTCCACAGTACCATCGGGCAAGTATCGACCAAGATCACCCGATCGATACATGCGATCGCGAATCCCTTTCCAGTACAAAGCTTCTGGACCAGCGAGACCGTGAACCGGATGAAGGATCGTATCGTGTCTCGGAGGAGCATCGCTTGAGAACCAGTTCGTCACGAATTTTTCAGCGGTTGCGGCCGGGTCAAGATAACCTTCGGCCAAACCTCCGGACCGCACGTAAATTTCACCAACCTCCCCAACGGCACAAGGAACGTTCCTGTCGTTGCGGTTGACGACGAGCAGTTGGACGTCAATCATGCCTTGGCCTGCAGGCATAATGTCCTTTTGGGTAGCAAGGAAACTGGAGTCTTCGGAAAGAGGGGGAATGGCGAAGTAAGAAACAGCACGCTGAGTTTCCGTCGTGCCGTACATGTTGATGATACGAACATTGGCGGCAAGGGACTGGAGGCGCAGACAGTCTCGTTTGGTGAGAATATCGCCGACAAAGAATGCGTTCCGAAGAGCGGGAATCTGGCGCGTAGCCTGGGCCGAAAGGAGTTGACCCATGGCAGGAGTAAGGTGTGTCACAGTAACCTCACTATTGGCCATCCATTCAGCCAGGCGTCCAGGAGTACCGATATCGTCGGCAGTAGGCACATGTAGCTGGGCCCCAAAGAAAAGAGGAGTAAACACTAGGAACGATAGGTCAGTTTCCCCGAAGGTTATACACATAATTTTTGAGCTACTGACTGTCACGCTGGATGGGATCATGTGCGATACCACTGAGCATGGTGAACTTAGAGTTCTCACTAAGACCGAACCGCTGCCCCATCCACGGGAAGAAATGCGTCAAGCTATAGTGACGGCCCTTAACGCCCTTGGGGATACCAGTGCTACCACTAGTGAAGGATAAAGTGCCCACACTATCGGGTCCAAGGATGACATTTGGATCGACATCGGCAAGGTGCACTTGCTTAGCCAAAACGTCCACACCCTCGGGGTTGATTCCTCCTTGCAGAGTACCATCAGGCAAGATCTCCAATGCGGGCACCTCGACACGAATCTTGAGTTCAGATGAAAGGAAGTCTCGGACAGTTGGGCTGATTTGACCAGCGCCCTTCAAGATGACGAGACCACGTGGTTGTGCGACTTGGAGATAGATTGTCTGCCGACTTGCGGGATAGGCAGGATCTGTAGCGGTGTCAGAAACTCTCGGGTCCAACATGATCATGACGTACCAATAACAGAGAAGGTGGCTCCAGCCTTGAGGACAGCCATTACAGCAACAACGAGATCAACGCTACGATGAGCGTAAACTATGACCACCTCTTCTCTCTGCACCCCTCCAGCAATAAGGTGGTGAGCGAGAATATTAGCGGCGCGTCGAATTTGACCATAAGTATAAGTGATAGTCGTTTGTGGTTCATCAAGCGAAGGAGCGGGTATGCTTTGGACAACACAGGGCCGATCGGGGCGCGTGCGAGCATTATGTGAGAACACATCAGTGATAGCACCTTTCCATCCACACCAGTCGAGGTCAGCAGTTGCATCGGGGAGGATAGATTTTTGAGATGGTGTAAGTAACGGCACGGATCCAACGGTGGCCAGCGGATTCAAGGAGACTTTGCGGAGAAGAACGGACAATTGATCAATGATGAGCGGGATGCGGGTTTGCGAGAAGAGAAGGGAGTTATAGACGATTCGAAGGGAAATTCGGGGAGCAAGGGCAGTTCGGGTAGTGGCAGGAGGTCTTGTAACGAATATCGTGAGGTCTGAGGTAAGGTTGGTAGACCTGATGAAATTATCTTTTGGTTCGTCAGTCTCATCAAAGAAGCGAACACGGAATATGGGCGCTTCCAGTCCGTCCTCTCCCTTGGCTAAAGCGCGCGTCAATTCCTCGAAGGGAACGGCGTCAGATTCTGCCTCCGTCTCCATTTGTTGCACCCGGCGAACAATGGCCCAAAAGGGATCTGAAGGATCTACAGAGAGGCGAAGCACCAGAGGATCGCGAGCCGTCGCGGACGATGATCCAATCACGATATCAGTGTCCCCGGTGTAACGATGAAGGAGCACGACGAAGGCAGCCAAGAGCAAATGAAAAGCTGAGGGTTGCTGGATCTGAGAACCCTCATCATCGTCATCTCCATCCTCGTCTTCGGTATAAAGGGCAAGTCTCATAAGACTTGTCGCCGTTTGTCCAGAGAGTTCAGCGACATGGACGGCTTCAATGAGTCTGTTGCCTCCAGTTGGCCGGGGATAGTCTGTTGGAAGAGATATAGAAGGTAAGTTTTGCAATCTGGAAACAACTCTTGCGAGGCGTTCAGTCATGGTCGGGGCTGAAAAAGCGGAAAGAACGAGCTCGCAATTTCATCATTGGCGAAGCCGAAGCCTCCGAAAGAATGATAGCCCAAAAAGATAATTGACTCGATCATCGCCCACATATTCAAGTACTGTTTTTATGCAAAACGTGAATTATTAACTCCTTCTTAGCTCAGTTGGTAGAGCGCGTCACTAGTAAAACCGAGATTAACCCCGGTTTATCCTATGACGAGGTCAGTCGTTCGAGTCGGCTAGAAGGAATTTCCTTTTTTTTTTTTTGCTTTACCTCGTTTTCCCTCCTGAGATCCTGGGGCTACGGTTCTTACTCGCTTCCACACTTCAAACCTACACCCTGCAAGGCTTGTGTTTTGCATTGCACACCACCATCTCATACGTCCATTTCCGTTTCTCTCCCGTTTCCGCTGTGTCTCACGTACACACAAAGGCTTCGACAAGTTCCCGTGTTCTGGCGCATATCAGGGCAGTAGTAATACCACGATCTGTAGTTGAATCTTTATACCGGAGCCCGGAACCCCCTGACCTATGATGCAATGATGTGGCTTGCCTTCTGCGGACCGCACATGTGGGCACATTTGCTGACTGTTCTCCGGGAAGCGAGAACATATAATCCTAACAACGTAGCCCCGATAACATGACAATCACCCCAGTCTTACCCTTTGAATCATGGAGGCTGCTTTGTGGCATGCGGTATGTTCTCTCATGTTTTCAATGATCCATTCACACGACTGATAGGCACACTGATAGCCTCACCAACTTGAGATCGTAAAAACGGATATTCCGAAGTTAACCTCCCCAGACCAGGTCCTTGTAAAGGGTATGTGAGCCGATCGTGGTTCGAATCTTTCAACGAACTCAGCTCGCCTTTGATCAGTTACTTACTGTGGTGTTTGTGGTACGGACCACCACCTTGCGGAAGTGGGTACCCGTCAACCAATTCTCTCCTTGGTTATCTTGAGCTCTAATCGGACCCTTAAAGGGTGATTTCCTGGGCAAATTTCCGGTGAGTCTCTGTTTTGAGAAAGCACGGCATCCTCCAAACTCACTAAATTTGCTATCCAGCTTATTCCTGGCCATGAAATCGTCGGAGTGGTCGCTAAAATAGGCGCAGAAGTAATTAACCTGGCCGTAGGGGACCGGGTCGTTATAGATCCCACCATCCTGGTAAGGCTCCCCACCCCACAATCTCATGCTCTGCTGAACCAGGGCGTCCGGATCCCAGGAATGCGGACGTTGTTTCTTCTGTGTCCGCGGTCAAAGGATCATGTGCCAAAATTTCGACGGTTTGGGTGTAACCTTGCCTGGTGGTTTCGCAGAATACGTTGTTTCGTGAGCATTTGTTGCCTAACGGAAGTATCCTCCCGTTCAACCACAGCGGCCCAATTTGTAGTCGCAGTCACAAAGTCTTCAAGATCCAAAATCTTACAGATCAAGAGGCTACATTAGTCGAACCGGCCGCTTGTGCCGTCCACGGGGTCGATAAGTTACAAGCACCTGTCGGGGCAGAGGCCTTAGTCATTGGCGCCGGACCCACAGGTATTTTTTTATGTACCCGCAGTCCATAACGAACTGAGATGGCATCTCTGTCGTCACAATAGGTCTCATACTCGCTCAGCTTCTTAAACTGAACGGAGCTTCAAAAGTAGTTATCGCTGCTAACAAGAGCATCAAGACACAAATCGCAAAGGACATAAATGCGGGTGACGTTGTGGTTGAATTGGATCGGGACAATCCAGGCCAGCAATGGAAACAGCTTAAGGAGGATTATCCATTTGGATTTGATGTTGTGGTCGGTTGGTTAGCTTCCGCTCTATGGCACCTTGCGCTAATATTACAATCGTTCTATTCGCTTGCAGGTTGAAGCTACCGGCTCAGAGAAGATTGCGACTGAAGCCATCAACTACGTCCGTAGGGGAGGAACACTGATGATCTATGGGGTTTACGCCAACTCTGCTCAAGTACACTGGTCACCCGCCAAGATCTTCGGAGATGAAATTAGAGTGGGTTGAATAAGTTCTCTCATACCATGTAATGCTCATATCACTCGATAGATTATCGGATCTTTTGCACAAACGAACTGCTTCCCCCGGGCAATCGCTTATCTGGATAGCGGCAAAGTGAACGTGAAGGGAATTGTAAGTAATTCTGGATACAAACAAGATTGCACCTCACTCCGAATGCCAGGTGACGGACGTATTCCCGATCAAGGACTTCCAAAAGGCGCTGGATAAGATGAATAGCAAGGAAGCCGTAAAGGTCATAGTAAAGGCAACACAAGACTGACGACAGATCGTACACAATGCTTACTACCCCATGTATAAGTAATATACCGGAGTCCTGCACTTCATGACGCCAAACTCCTGAATACGTTCTTGCTTCCACTGCGAATGCCCTTTCTCCGCTGAGTCCTTCCTTTCCTCTCCGCCTCACTAATATCCACTTCCTCCACGCCGCCCCTCTCCATACCTGCGCCAAAGGCCTCGACACCCTTCCGCTTAGCCTCCTTGCCTTTTCCACCTTTCTTCCTTCCTGAGTGGTCCTGCTCAGGCTCGTCTCTAGTGGACGATGCCGAAGGCGTCCAACTAATTTCCATACCACCATCCTCGGTTTGTCGGACGACGTCACCAGTACGATCCTTCTTGGATTTGAGTTCATGTGAAGAGCTGTGCATGCGCTGGCCAAAGGAAGCGTTTTTGTCCACGCCGCGTGCACCTTCTTTGGGGCGCATTGGTATGAGGTTAACCTTCGGCACCCGCGCACGCGGTTTTTCACGGCCGCCCCTCTGTGCCAGGTGGGCATGAGGTTGAAGCTCTGCAAAATAAGGGATCAATAACGGAAGAAGCTCAAGGGTCTACGCAACGCACCTCCAGCATCACTGCTGTCTTCCGAAGAGGAATCACCATCTTCGCTGCCACTCCCACTTTCACTGTCACTCTCCCCAAGTCCATCTGACGACATCTTATCACTTTCCTCCTCTTCACTCTCCACCGCAGTCCTCGCCTTCCTCTGCGCAACAGCCGAAGGATTGAGTAAAGCATACTCCCGGCTATTCTCGTCAATTGCAAACTCGGGATCCTCGAACACTTTTGCGAAACGGGGATCGTTGAGCAAATTGGGCTTCTTTGCGGCCTCTTTTCCTCCTGCATCCTCCATATCCACGTCTTCTCCAGCAGTTCCCCCAGTTTCAGCTGCAGCCTTCCTAGCCTTCTTCCTCTCTTCACGTTTCTTCGCCCTCTCTTCCTCTTTAAGGATCTTCTCCGCGAGTGCCTTGTTAACTTTGACCCCAACATCCTTTTTGCTACGGATACGTGTCTCAGCGAGCTTCTCCATCTTCTCGCGGACGAGTTTTTCACGGTGTTCTGCATATGCGAAAGGATTGGCGATAACACGCGCGGCGTCATAGAGTTTGAGGGAGATGAAATAGCCATGCATGTATGGTTTAAGCATGGGTGTACCAATAAGGTGGTCCAAACCCAATCTGTATTGCACCCGAAATGTTAGGCTCCGTGTTGGTCAAGAAGGTCGAGTGAAGTAGGACATACGTTCTGAGTTCATTCCGCTCAACGAATTTATAGTCCTCGTAGACGGAACGTGTGGTTTGGTCTTCCATCTCCTCAGTGATGTTTTCAAGGAAGCTGGCCCAACGAGGCGCAGGACCAAGTTGGGGAATATAGTACGTTGCCATCTGGATGCCTTCGTTGGCGGTCATGAGTAGACCGCTTCCCGGAACATGATGGATGTCATTTAGATCGTTAGCAGGTGTTATTGACACAAAGTTTTTCGAGGGCTGGGCAGGTTGTCAGGATTAATAGTGAACACGAGGTTGTAACGACGCACCTGGTTCCTATCCCATACTTTAACTACTTTCTTATCCGCGCTAAGTACCATCCCATCACCGGCCATCCTGCTTCCTCCCTCGATCCAAATAACCTTCTTGATCGGCAACCCGTAGCCCTGATCCTTGAGAGCATACGGCCGAGCAGCACGAATATCGTAAAGTAGTGTGTGGCCGGTATTCGTACCAACAGCATACGACAGCCCATCTGGCCTCGACGCAATCGCCGTCACACTCAGCACGCCGTCCGAATCCACACCCGTCGAAGAGAGTAGTCTCTGCTTCGGTAACCGCAAAGTCCCAACAGTCGTTCTCGAGCGCGAATCCCAGAATTGTACCGTTCCATTTCCATCGATACCAAAACCCAGAAGTTGGTGGGCTGGATTAATATCAATAACGTTCACACCGGCGATTTCCCCATCCAGGTTATCTTCCAGGATGAGCGGGTTCATGAATCGTCCTTGATCGAGGTTGAGCCGGTATATTTCATTTCCGGAGGCCGAAAAGTAGGCGTCGCAGGATGGGAAGTGGTAGGCTAATGAGCGACCAAAGCGAGGAATCCGAGTTCGGTAGTGAAAACCACTTTGTGTATGAAGTTCGACGCTACGGTCGTTTTGTAGGTGTATTGATTTTGTCCAATCGTCAGATAAGATCTATAAGATTCAAGGAGCTTTCCTCAGCATGATAAACACAACTCCCATGTTGGTGCAGGGGAGAAGCAGAAACAACTCACGCACAACAAAATCAACGTTTTCGGCGTCAGAGTGACGTTCAAATTTGAGGGTAAGTTGGTCGAGGTCCCAGACTCTCATTTGAGGTTTGTAGGTCCCAGTAGCGATGACATGGTGTCCGTCCCGAGTCGTTTTGATTCGGTTGCTGGCTTCAGGAAATTCGAAGCCCTGAATTAGCTCAAGTGTGCCCTCCACACGCTCTCGGACGGCCCTTTTTCCCTTCCCTGCGACGGCTCGTTTCCGCGTCAACCAGTCTGGGAGTGATGATGAAGATCCAGCGGTTGCACCGTTGACTGTATACACCTTGACATTGGAATACTCAGCAGCCATTTTCGAGAGATACAGCGGGATGCAAGGTTAACAACAACCTTGGCCCTAAGAAAGCCACCAGAACTAGATAAGAGAATGAGGGGTGCTTAGAAGAAAGATTAGGTCAGAATATGTACATCCATTGCCAATTTTTCCTTTGGTGTCATGGGATGCAATCCACGTGACTCAAGACAGACATTTTCAAAAAGGGAAATAACTCCCATCTAACCAAAGTCCTTTCTGGCCAGGCGATATAGTTGTACGTATAGGTCCCGCGTCGTTCAAATAAGCGATCTCCAAGCGCATACCACAATCTTGATATAGGTGCTGAAAATGATCAACCCGACGATACTATGCTCCCACGCAATGGTTATGCCGTCAAAGCACACCCGTTGCAGTCATTTTCGAGAAATCGGGCAATAAATAGTTTCCCGACTCACCGAGTCGGAACTCAAACCCAGCACTGCCGTCGGACTTGGACATTCTTGGGGCTAACGTTAGTTCCGACATCAGGCTAAGTTTTTGTCTCATGGGAGCCATGGGGGCGGCGATTGGCGTATCATCCTTTGTCGCAGTGTTATTTCCGCCCACCAGCGCCTTAGGGCAGAGAGGTTGTGTTCTCCATTCTTTACGCCATGTCGGAGTCCTCTCCGTTGCACGTGCGAGGTTAGACACCCCGCCACACACACGCAAAACCCAGCGTATCTCTGTAGTCGGCGGAGGGAAAGTCGATAGAATTTAGATAAGGAAGCCATAATAGTGAGGCGACCACTTCTACTCACACCTTCACTGACCTAGTGTCGTGATCAATTCCGAAGAATTTCGTCGGACATTAGGACCTTCATGACACCGCCGCTCGCGCCCAACGCATTCACATTAGCTGGCTTGGAAGTCTATGATACTTGATTGTTTCCGAAATTGAAATCCTGGTAGCTCCTTCAGTTCAACGCCAAGAGGACTAAAAGCAGACAACTCGGTACTAACTTATTTATATTTCCTCTAGTAGACAAAAGACACCCTAATTCAATCTCCCAAGACTAGAATGTGGATTCTCTTCAAGGCTATTTTCCAAATTCGACACCGTACATGTTCATCACTGCTGATAAGTTGCCGATCAGCGATCGAGATCAGAGATCCTCAATTTGTCGCTATGAACAAGCTCACACGACTATTGCACCCCCTGTCCCATGTCAGGCCTGGCTAGCCCGAATATCGGCGGCTCGTGCGATGGCTTCCGGGGGACTGTAGGTTGTTTCCACGAGTAATGTTCAGTCTTGCCGTTTGCCTTATAGCCTGTGGCACGCGAATGACTTCCATTACTTCTCTCACGTCAGGAGGGACGCTCATACGTGGCCATTTGATTTGTTTGATGTGGTGAGAAGGCCAAATGATTTATCCGATATTCCGCTCGTGCACGACTGAACGATCACCCTTTTGGTGAATACCGGGGACCAGACGGAAAAATGCACGACACCTGCATCTATACTGATACAATAGTTCCACACCTCCTCAGCATACAAGGAGGCGCTATCCTCACAACGAGCGATGGTACATGTCGCCGCTAGCGCTGGCTGTGACGTGAAACGTCGACGTCCGCAAGGGAACTAGTATCATGCTTACGTAAGCTAACCGCCACGTCGTGACCTTTTGACACGTTAGTCGTTTAACCAAACGGTTCTACCAGTCTCAACCTCTACCACCATGTCCTCAAGAATCAGCATAGCGCGCCCTCAATCCAGCTCTTACAACGTTGACCCTCATGGCCTGTCCAACTCTAGGCCATCTTCGGGCTATAGAGCCGCCGACCCAGATGACCCACTCGAGAAAATCCGCGCTATTAGCAAACAGATTGAAGACAATATCGAAATACACTCGCAACCTTTGAAACCTCACTTGCCGGCGATTGGGCGTTTCTTGATTGTTGTGACCTTTTTGGAGGATGCGCTCAGGATTGTTTCCCAATGGGGCGACCAGCTGTGGTACTTGCAACAGTATGAATCAACTTATTTGGCCCGCTATTATTGAGTTCCAATTCGCTCTATCATCATTATAGACACCGAAAGTTCCCTTGGGGCATCTCCCACCTCTTCCTAATTCTTAACGTCATCGTAAGTCGGAGAGTCTGAGCTTAGGACCCCAGGGTTCTCAAACTACCGTCATAGGTCATGTCTGCAGGATCTTCCGCAGTTATCTTGAAGCGCTTCACAGAATACGCTGTCGCTGGTCTTCTTGGTGTCGTCATCATTCAAGGTTTCGGTTATGGTCTCATCTTCGACTTGAACTTCTTCCTCCGCAATCTTAGCGTCATTGGCGGTCTCTTCATGGTCTTCAGCGACTCGATGGTCTCCCGTAAATCAGTGTTCGCCGGTCTTCCAACGCTCTCGGAAAATGATCGTAGGAAATAGTACGTCCCCATGATTCCTTCCTGGTACAGTTACTAAATATGTGGTCAGTTTCCTTCTTGCTGGTCGTGTCCTTTTGATATTCCTCTTCCTTGGGTTTATCATCCAAGGTGAATGGAGCCTCGGCCGTGTCTTCGTTTCCACCATCGGTCTCGCCGCTTGTGTCATGGTCGCCATTGGCTTCAAGGCCAAATGGTCTGCTGCATTCTTGGTGGTAGTGTTGAGTATCTTCAACGTTTTCGCCAACAACTGGTGGGCTGTCCACTCTGCGCATCCCGGAAGGGATTTCTTGAAGTATGACTTCTTCCAAACGCTATGTGAGTAGAGAATTGCATTCTTCTTCACTTGGTGTTGAGCGTCTAACTAACGTTGTGCAGCTATTGTTGGCGGTCTTATCCTCCTTGTCAACATGGGACCTGGTGGTCTCTCGGTTGACGAGAAAAAGAAGACATTTTAATGGGGCACTCTTTTCATCTTCGTTTGGTGCTTATTACCGCGGTGATTGCATGTATGTGATTGGGTGATTTTGAAAATGAGATATCGTGTTTCGTGTTCCCCTCATGTTCTAGAGTCCTTACCCAGTGCCATAAAACTGCAAATCATCTTCTCGCAGAAGCTTTTTCTTTCTCCTTGGGACTTATTGGTCCCTTGATCTACTGCTTGTTGAAACGGCTTATAAACTCTCCAGGAACTGATCAACCACTTTTCTTATCATTGATATAGATTCACCGCCGGCGCCTCTGGTTTCGAAGCAGTAGATCCTCGCTGATTAGACGTTAAGTCCATATAAATTCTTGCTCCTCACACCTGTTTCCACTGGAACCCTATATTAAGGACGGCCCCTCTCGGCCATAAGCATTCCAGTTTTATTTTCGGGACAAAGTACTGTCAGCCTCGAACCTGAGGCCTGAGTCCTGCCACACCATCTTGTGCTTCTTTTCTGGTCTGTCAGTCGCATGTTCCATCAGATGCCGCCACTGTTGATTCATTCGAAAGAAGAGCGGGATTTACATCGTGCATAAGGCTGCATTTGAGAAGAATCAGAACTCTACACGCCTGTTAGGATTCCAAGTATTCGTGTGTATGCTAAGTATAAGGTATAAATGATTCTGTCACTGCCGTGATGTTTGACAGAGGGGTCGTGTAACCCAGAATACCCAACAGTATGAAGGTTATTTTGACCGAAACATTTACAAGCGTTTCAGAGGTTAAGGTCTAAACTTTACCCATGTTCCTAACGGCAAAGTCAACAAATCCACCGGTGAAACCTGCGTCGACCTGACTTGATGATGGGGGCAGTGAAGAGATCGGGTGATAACTATCTAGCTTCTGATTTCCTGGAGCTCTCTGTCTCCATACGTCCCCTGTTGTAAAACGTTCAGAGAAGAAATTAGATGTGTATGGGCAAATTTGATCGGGATTTACAAGTCAATGATTCAAGTGGTCAATTCTGACGTTTTTATTCGGCTAGACTAAAATATCACGAAGGGTACCACTGAAAACGTTTGATCAGATTATCCCCAAGAACTTCTGGATTGTAGTGCATGAGAAGGGAAGCGAGAGGCCTGGAACAGACGAGAAATCAAATCCTAGTTGCGCAGAACATGGACGAGAACAAGTGGTCTAGTCACGTCTCGCCACCAAGAACTTCTGAATCACAATATTTTCTTGCCCTGCGCCCATCAGCGCGCATATATTACTCCTTACTCGCCACTCACTTCATTAGAACGCTCCGAAGATACCGAACAAAACTTTATCGGGCTTTGCCCGTCGCCGATCACTTATATGGAATCATCGTGCTTGAGGTTGCTTCATATTAAAGTGTACCGCCAAGCGCATAGAGTGGTTACGAGAAAGAGCCTCACTCGACCGACTTAGGGGCAGCGCCGCAGGTGGACAAGGCGTCCAAGCTTTTTTTTTTCTTTTTCTTTTCTTTCGAAACGCCACCATCAGGAAGAAGCTGTCATCCTCCTCCTTCAAATGGATCGACTTCGACAGGTCATGAAACTCTATGAATAGGTTTACTTTCCGGGTGTCGGTTTCATCCTGACTTGACTGGGTGTAGGCCCCAACAAAAATGTCATGCCGGCGTTCTAAATACTGGATATACCGGTTGTGTCGGGTTAAAGGAGCCCAGATTGTGCACCCAACGCTTTTTCGGCCTTCGTGAGATCAGAATACGAATAAGGGATGCAAGTAACATTGTCGCGTGGTATTCGGTGCGTTTCGGGGTGTTCGATCTCCCTGGCTCATAAGCCAAAGACAACCTAGGGACGACCTGAACCACCGAGTAATCGAAACAGCATAAATCTGAGCCCGGCTCGCAAATTGGGTGGCCTAAAAGTAGAACCCGCGTCCGTGGATGTGAACTGGTTCAGTCCAAGTCAGGGAAGGAAGAGAGTATTTCAGAGTGTAAACAGGACCCAGAAGATTGGCCAGGCGCACAGGAACCTCAGTATAATTGACGCACGAGGAGAGCAAGGGTTGTGTGTGGGATTACTTCGGGGGTGACGATACGTAGAAATACGTCGCCTGGGGTCTAATCGCCGTTCTAGCAAAGGACTGATGAGATTGACAGACCAGTGTATCGCACCTGGGAGATTTGAAAGGCCGAGGATCTTTTGGTAGTAGCGATCAGCAAAAACGCATGAGAAGCACACCTTGGGAACCTGAGGAAAGCAGTAACACCGCAAGCTTGAAATGCGAAGATAGGATGACAGAATACTCGGAATTACGAGAGGATACTGATCATCTTTGATCTTCCACTGAGACGCTGGCTCATGAGAAAGCAAGAAAGGGGATAGAACGAGCACCGTGGTTTACAAAGAAACGGGGAACTGTCAACGGAGAATATTGCTAGAATCCATGAGGCAGTTTGTAAGGGAGGCTTTTGTGGTGGTTAGGGAGCTGTAGTGGTTGTTTCCGGATGCTGATGGAGTGGGACAAGTTGTATCCCAGGTCATGTCAGGAGTCCCATCGACAGTGGTCGGGACGTCCGCTGATGAAACGCCTAGGCCGTCCAGGGAACATATAAACCATCACGGATTTTGGTCCTGGAGGACCTCGGATTTTCAGGCCCTGGAAAGCATAGGATGGGGATACGGTTGCGGGTTGATTATGTGGTGCATACAGAGTGGGAGGAACATTGTCCAAGAGACGATCCAGCACTCGTAAGGGGAAATCAGTTCCCAGTTGACCTTGTTCCATATGAGTGAGAGTTTCTGAGTTGGATCGGTAATGATTCATGTGCTTTGAATCTCGGTTTCATTACCGATTATTACCGATACGTGTGGCATGCGTCGAAGTGTGGCGTAACCGCACCCATCAACCTTTACCGTTCAAATTGTCCTAGGTTTGGCTGGAGTGCGTAGCTACTAGGAGTTGAGTAATATTGATTCGCTCGATTGTCATAGCAATATTCATATTGTCGAAGGGGGGGAGTAACGAACGAAGGAACTCGGGCTGGTTCTTCTGTGAGAGCGCGGTAGTAAGCGAACCGCTACTTCCTGACTCTCGAGACTCGGGTTGCCATGTTGGATTTACGCCAAGTTCAGAGGTTGTGGCGGAGTCATGAGAGCAGAAGCTTGTCGCGGGAACTGCGTAAGAGGCTAGATCAGCATTCATAACGCCTATGGAGTGACTCACGAAGGGGGTAGGAGATGAGGAAAGGGGTAAAAATAATTAAGAACCGGATATTGAGGGACATCTCCAAAGTCACGTGACTGAAACACGACCATGTTAGTTCAGCCCTGGCCAGAAACGCGCTCTGTCTACTTCCACGATAGCACCACCCTCACCCTAACTGTACCCAACCTAAGGGCACCAAGGAAGTGTTGCAAGCCTTATATATTACTGTGGTTGTTATCGCTGCCGTACTTCGATGGTGTTCAAACGCCGCGCCTCCCGATCACGATCAGAAGACCAGTGGGACGATGAGGATGATTTATTATTATCGTCCAACTCCGACTCAGATGATTGGGAGAACGCGTCAAGGAAGGCAAAGAGCTCAAAGAAGCTGGGCGCAAAAAAATCTGCTGCGAGGAAGAAAAGAAAGACAGAAGCTCAAATACGGGAGCCCGCCCAGAGTTGCGAAGGGATTCCCGAGGCCAGGGATTCCGTACACCCCAGATCTCGACATTCAATCCAGTCTGTCGGCTCCCTACGCACTGCATTATTGGACTGGTTCGCTACCGTCCACGATCTGCGTGGTATGCCGTGGCGCAAGCCATCCAGCTTTTCTCGTGGACTGGAGGAACGTTCGCAGCGGGCATACGAGGTAAAGTGTCTATATCTCGAACCCCGTTGAATCTCACTCGTGTGTAGGTGTGGGTATCCGAAGTCATGTTGCAGCAAACTCAAGTAGCCACGGTTATACCTTATTACAACCGCTGGATGGAAACGTAAGGTTTCCCCTACCAACTTTTCTACTAGTCGGTTCTGCGTGACCTGATAGGGTTCGTCATAGTTTTCCCACCCTGAGAGACCTTGTGGGTGTGCTTAGCTTGTGCGCGTGGCCGAGTTACGAATAACCTTTTAGGCTAAAGCAAACGTGGATCAAGTCAATGCGTTGTGGAAAGGACTTGGATATTATAGCAGGGCTAGTCGTATGCTCGAAGGGGCGAAGAAAGTTGTTAAGGAGCTCGGCGGAAGACTTCCGGACAATGCGAAAGAAATGCAGGAAAAGATTCCTGGGATTGGCCGATATAGCGCCGGAGCTATCTGTTCTATAGCGTATGGTGAACGAGTTCCTGTCGTAAGTGACAAGATTCTTCTATTTTTAGGAAGTCGCGTCAACATGAGAGACAGCTTGATGGAAACGTTCATCGGTTGCTCAGTCGACTTCTCGCACTTCATGCACCTCCAAAAGCGAAGGCGACGTTAGACATTCTCTGGGACGCCGCAAGCCTTATGGTGCAAGAAGGTGAGAAGTTATATTTCCTGTCTTCTGACTTTGCCTTACCGTATTCCTGTGATTGACATTCATCAGGCGATGGGGGTGCTGCGCCACACCCCGGCGATATTAACCAAGCTTTGATTGAACTTGGAAGCACCGTCTGTAAAGTACGAGAGCCATTATGCGACACGTGTCCACTGCAACCTTGGTGTTCCGCTTATTCTCTGGCCCATCACCCGGAGACTTTGGTGAGTCCCTCTCTCCCGCTTATTGCCGAGAATCGCCTTCATGCCAGGCCACAGCCGCTTCCAGATATTGAAGATGCTTGTGGCATTTGTGAGCCCATGACAATGGAATGGAAAGTCACTGCATTCCCAATGAAGGTCGACCGCAAGAAGGCCAGAGAAGAGTTGGATATTGTCAACGTAGTCGAGTGGCGCCGTGACATGTCTTCCCAGCAGAGGTTCTTCTTACTTATTAGAAGACCCGAAACTGGTATGTTTTTCACGTCTGTGGTTAACCCAAATATCTGACGGGCCGTGCACAGGTTTGCTCGCTGGATTGTATGACTTTGCCGCATCAGTCAACGTCTCCAAAAGTATGTCAGAACAGGCCGTCAGAGCAACATCACTCGAACTCGCCGGTGAGCTTCTTGGCCAGGACTTTAGCGAACCTCGCCACTTGCCATCGCGAGAGGACTGCGGCAGTGGTACCAGAGAAGTTCAGGTGACAAGAATATCCATGATTGGGGATGTTTCCCATGTTTTTTCGCACATCAAGAAGACTTATAGGGTGGTTTGGATGTTGATGACGGGAGGCACCAAACCGCCTGAGCTGAGCCGGAAATCCAAGTCAAACGGGCCGCTCGAGAAACCTTTCAAGCAGCGAGGGAAGCAAAGTGTTTGCCGAAAGGGTTCTCAAGAGGGTTTGATCCCAACTACCGAGAAGATGTGGACTCCTCTAACCGAAGTGGCAGGCGCTAAGTAGGTGCAACTGTATAACTCTTTGCAGTAGATGACTGACCGGACGTACGCCGAAACACAGCATGGGAACGGGCGCCCTGAAAGTGTGGAGTGCGGCAAAAAATTTTTGGGAGAGAGACGCGGAAACACTTGAATCTGCCAAGCAGTTATAACTCCCAAGGACGGAGGTGCCATCGGCCGTTTTGCGATATACACTTTCCCCGGAGCAAGTTTGGTATATGAGCCCCAACCATCTATACGTCGAGAAATGCTCAACATTGCTAGTGTATCTATCCGGTCCACTCATGAACGATGGTCCTCCATCGTGAGTCTAGAGGCCGGAGGAAAACAATATGAAGCTACTGGGGCTCTGTATATGTATTAACTCAGATCGCTTGGCCTTGACTTATGCATACCGCGCCTCGCTAATATTATAGAGATGGAATTGATCTCAATCTGAGACCACGTGATACTCAGTGTTGTGTCACGTTGGCGTCCTCTGTTTGACTTTGATCTGACACGTCGTGCACCTTTTCCCTCAGAGCGCGCTTCGGGGCTACATGTCGGACTTCAGATGAGTTCTCCACAAGAAGTCACAGAACATTACGAGGACGACTATCTATAGTGAGTACAATAGACCGAATACTTTGTACACCTCCTGATTTCTGCTTTTCTCCAGTCACGTTCTAAACCTCAGCAAAGGCGCCCCCCAGAGCGAGGTGCATGAACGATACCGCACTCTTTCCCTCGTATTCCATCCAGACAAGCAACAAGATGACCAAGCAAAGGAAGTTGCTACTCGGAACTTCTTGAAAATACAGAAGGCATATCAAGGTCAGTTGCATTATTTGTCGCCTCAAGCCTACTCTGATTAAATTTTGACAAAAAGTCTTGTCCGACCCATTTCTTCGGTACGCTCATTTTTCGTGAAGGACTGGCATGGATCTTATGTTAGTAAAGTGAGGTTTATGATCAACTAGGTACGTCGTATACTTTCGAATTCTTTCGTTTTTGTTGAACCTCTTCTGTCTAGGCAATGAAGGGTTGTCTGTCAAATGGCCAGAAGGCATTCGCTCAAAGTCTATAGAAGATGTACGTGACACACTTATTACCCCATGCCTTACCTTATTTGTGTACAGTTGCGGGAAGTCTTTTCCAATGTGAAGGGTGAACTGCAGCGACATCGACAGGGGAAGATTTTGCTGCCCAAGGGCACCCTGAACTGCATCGTAAACGCCACACCGTTATTCCAGAATCCGCAAGCACGTATCTCGGTTCTGGATCGAATTACTAGTGTTGGATTTGCAAGTTATTCGCTCCGGCACGACGTCCAGGTCAGATTTCTCTCTTCGACCGTTGGAAACTTGCCCAGATACTCACTGAGTCTAGAAAAGGGTCAATGAGAAAACCACGATTAGCTTTGGGGTACAAGTTAGAAATCGCGTCCATCGTCTTGATCTTAGTGGAACGGTCCAACACCAATTCTCCCCTCGTTTATCGAGCTTAGTGAGTTATTCTGATGCCATGAGTACCCTCTACATTAGGCTAATTGTCGAAGGCCGTCGTTCATTTTGGATTCCCATTCCAAACGAGGCTGGAAAGCTCCTATCAAGACGGCACGAATTCCTTAGTTGTCAAGGTGGCTGCTGCTCTAGGTGCTCCCTTGCTTTTGCCCCCTGCGCTGAGCGTCGGTTTGACCCGCAAATTATTTCGGAGGAGAAATGAACAAGCTTCGATTGACATTCATGCCGGGCAGCGGCCTCACGTTAAGCTTCGCCTGACATCTCCCTCCCCCTTCGGCCTCAAGCCCAATCATGCTGGGCATGGCAATGAAGAAGGGCCTGCAGGAGCCTCGGGCTCTCTGTCGGGGTTAGAAACAGGAGTCACCTTTACATCCTATGGCTTAGATCTAGAACAGGGCGATCCTAAACTTGTTGGGGAGTTTGGCGTGAATTTGCTTGAGCTAGGAACGACATTAAAGGCAGGGCTGACCCTCGGCCTTACCGGTATCAACTGGGTTTTATCTGCAATCTGGTCGATACCGTCCAAAGCAACTGAGATCAGCACAACGACGACGCTAGGAGGTTCCGGTATTGTCTTTGTACTTGAGTACGTGGCTATCTATCAAAAAAGCCATGCACTGACACTCCTCTTAGGATGACCCGTTTGGAACAGCGGCTCTCACTCCCCATCGTTTTGTCGACAGAGTTCAATGGTACCCTAGCCCTTTGCACGACCGTGTTACCCTCCGTGTTGGGCGTCGTTCTATATCGATTCGTGGTTCTTCCTCGTCGGCGGACCCAAAGGATTGCGTAAGTGTGAATGTCTTTCCCTTGTTTCCTTACTAAGATTGCCATCATAGCCATCTTCGTTCCACTCGTAGGGCACTGGAAGAATCAGAGGAACGGCGTGAGAGAAATGCGGTGGAAAACCTCCTGAAGGATCTTGCTCGAAAACACAACCAAACCGAAAAATCAAAACAAGGTTAGCATCCATTTTTATGGACCCGGATTTCAAGCTCAAGCTGCTCTTCAGGCCTAGTCATTCTTGAAGCCAGCTATGGATCAATTGAAAAAGAAGAGGGTGCATCGGATTTGACACTCGATGTAACGGTACCACTTCAGGCCCTTGTCAGAAACTCGCAACTCTATATTCCAGGTGGTGAAGAAGCCAAGGTAAATCGCTCCAATTTTCGTGTTGCTTCGATTTCTCACCGCTTCTGATGGATAGTTAAGCGTCCAGGGCTTCTTTGACCCCGCACCCTTTGTACCCAAGGTTCTTCGCATTCGTTATCTCTTCCGCGAACAGATGCATTATGCAGAAATCCCTGACTACTTGCCTACTGTATTACCCCTCTTAGGTTCGTGTGATATCTCAAACACTTGGATTGCTTCTGACTTGACTTCACAGAACATCGAGTTAATGGTCAATAGAACGGGGAATTGATCTCATTACATCGGTGCCCCCGATCTAACCTCGCTAATTCATTGACGAACACGTTGGATGTGTTCGCTCTTACCAAGCGCCATACATTGGCCTGGATAATTAAAACTGGGCTCTTGATTCTTGTGCCTCCTTTTGTCCCGGATTTCGGGTAAGGACTCGGCGCATTCCTGGTATTAGTGATGATCATTCACCGATCATACGGAGGTCGCCTTATGCACCCTCAAATCGATGTTTCGTCGGAGATTTCCATTTATATGTTAGACCTACTTCAGCCTACTTCACGTTACTTCTCGTACTTTTTCCTGAATGTCATCGCTGCTCACACGGACTGCTACCCATACTCTTAATCATAGTCAAGCCAATCAGTAATTTGACGCCCACACGCTACGCCATGCAGGCGGCAAGTTCCACCCTGCAACTATGCTGGGATTTCTTCCATCCTCCATGCTACCTAGGAATCACAAACAACGATGGATCATGGCGCACGCATCGGCGGGATTATCAACAATCCGTGATATTAACCTGATGAACCCTCCGCCGAAACTCCAGTTTCAAGTAACACCGATAGCTCAGTTTCACCCCGAATCTTCCGTCCCCTCATAAATAACGACAGGTACGATACACGTCTCACCATTCAGAATACAGGGTTCACATCTGTGGATTGCAGCTAGTGAAGTATGTTATCCATTCCCAAATTACATATCACCGTGCGTTCCCACCACGCGTTACTGCACCTAAGTTCCCTTTACAGGCACATGCCGTTGAGGTTGGGTCTGAACATCTAGAATTCACTGGTTGATTTCCGTACATACTTATTTCCGTGCACTAAGACAGAATCTCACATGATGAACAAAGAAAGAGAATACACACACAGGGTCTTGATACCTTCCAGCGTTATGGTGCGACTGCGCTCACTTATGTACAAGGAATTTGATCGCATAGTCTTGCCTTAACATCCGCGTGGAACAGTCCGTGTAAGACCCTAAGGGTACCGAGCATGCGATAAAACTTCACCTCATCTGCCGTTCAACCTTCACCTGATTGGTTTGATCAAATTTCCGTATCAGCCGCTTACTCGGCCTCGATGTTCAGTGCCCATCCATGAAATCGGTCGCCTGGTAACAACCTCAAGTTGCTCCCTCCTACCCAGAACCGAACCGGTCGACCCCATGGTCGGTAGGATAACGTGTCACTATGACCGGATGCTCTTTAAAGGCTCCAAATGTTCCGTGGGCACAGGTTTGACGTGCAAAACCGAAACTAGTCCACGGTAAGCGGCGGATGTGGCACATCCGTGAACGTATGGGGATGTCCATATGGCATTGTTGCAATTTTAGCTTTGTCGGGGGCCAATGTACAGATCTCATTGATTCAGCTTGACGGACGCATAAACATCTGATTCGATGTTTGCGTTTACGGTTCAATTACACTATGGATCGGGTTTTCATGGAGATCACTGATCTGAGATAACCTCATGATCATGGGATACTTAGAGTTAAAGTCGGCAAGTATCTCGATGGCCCAAATTTCTCAGGTACAGACTAAAATGGGTTTCTTCTGGACTTATCCGCTCTGCTTTTGCAAGCGACTCGCATCTGGATGGCCGTAAACTATCGTGCGAACGCCCTACAAGCTTCTTTACGTCCTAGTCCCTGGATCTCAAGGTTACGCATGTGGACTACTTAATGTAATACAAACGACAAAAAATAATTGCTGAATTCGCAAAGCCGTTCCTCGGTCGTCCCTGCGGCTCTATCGTAGACTGAGATCTTTAAATAGGTGAGGTCGAATCCACTTCTACTTGACGCTCCCCTCCTCCAAAACCCATACACCACCCCTCTAAGCTAGCCATGCAACGGCCGACACTCCAAAACGTCCGCATCCGCTCTACTCGTGATGCGCTTCAAGTTTTCAACGGCGTTGCCATAAACCGGCTACCCCTCATCACCCGACGCCTAGATGCGGAAGAGCGGCGAGCTATCGTCCCGGGAAACGTATATGTCTGGTGGGAGTCCTTCGACGTCCGACTGCCATAAACACTAACCGCTAGGTCTCAAGGGAGGAGCGAGGTGCCAATACGGAGCCTACTGGCCTCGGTATGGAGAGATGGTTAGCTTTTTAAAAAATCAACTATTTTCCCTTGTTATTAAATCGTGATTTTGCAGGACCGATGGAATGGGATGGGGTCCAAGCCGTAAGAGTAGCACTCCACTCTTCACCCAACAATTTACTAACTCCAGACCTTCGCAGGTGTGAGAGATGTATGTGGCTGCGGTAATCTCCGCTGCTCCAGTGCTGACATATCATCGTAGGAATTCTTGTTCTACCACCAGAAGGAATCGGACCTCAATGATGATGGTATCAACCCAGTAACTCCATGGGCGCAGATGATGAGGTGGGTCCATCGCCTTTGCTTTTTTGCCGGTGCATCACCAGTTGATTTCAACTTGTTCTCATTAGAAGACCTTCCACCGGACGTCCATCAAACAGGCCCTACACCCTTGACTCCAGAAGCACCCCGGAATCTGAGCGATTAATCAAACAGACTTATAGTGTTCACGTTTCACTCCCTGCCGACCGCGCTCGCGGGATCGTCAGAAAATGGCATCTGAGTATGTGTACATCTCATTCGGCCCACTCCTAACTTTGGCTGATTGTCGTGATAACCTAGCCGCATACTTTAGCCAGAATAGACTCGATGAACTACGGACAGTGGATGAAATCCAGGGTGTAGGCGACGTGGCGGTACCTGAAGGGTGGTTCAAGAGCGCTCGTGTTGGCAAGGCAAGGCGGGATAGTCGAGCACAAGGCAATAATCCGCAGCCATCCGAAGGGATATCACAACCCTCAACTCCGCCCTTTTACACTTACCCACTCGGTTCATCACCCACCTCGCAGTCTCGACACGCCCCACCATCTCAGCATCCCTCCTCCTCACCTAGCCCACCCAGTCAGTCAAGTACCGCATCATCATCACCCATTCACAACAGTGGCCATCCTACAGGACATCTTGTGCCACTCGAGTACCTCCAAAATGTGTCCGCCCCGCGGAGGGACCCTACAGATGAGCAGCTATTGCGCCGGTTCTCTTCTTGAATATCCTACATCTTGTTCCGACCCCTCAGATGGTACTTCATAACGTCAGGAACTTCGTCAAATTTCTCGTACCCTAGACCATCTACCCCATGGACCGTGGTTTGTAAACTATCGACTCAATTACCTACACAGTAGCTGCATGGACTCGCCTTTCATTAGCTTGCTTTAGTGTTTACAGGTTCGCATGTAACTCTAGCATTACCATCATCAACAAAGTCTAGAATTGCCCTGAACTCTTCACTCTTCACTCTTCACCAATTACGGCCGCAGTTGTATGAAGAGGTCAGCGTTTAGTGTGAAATCAAAGTTCTTACATCACATGATGCCAAGGACCACTTACAAATTACATGCTCAACAACATGGTATGTATAATTTACGCTAGAGAGGTTTTATAACCCCTTCTGTGACCACAACCTCGCTCGGGATAACGGTGGTACAACCATATCTTGACCATACACCACGGCAGTGATCAGGGCCCGGATCGACGGCAGTAGCAAACTCTTCAAACCAGTTCGCTTCTCATGGATCGTTACTACTTCTAGACCACTAGCTCTCAGGCGAGAAACAGGTTGATTAATCAGTCCCAAACCACGGGTTGAGCCTTATCTTGGGATTTCTTGAACTTAGTCCAGATTCGTGGGTTGAAGTGACATCAACGAGGAGGAACCATCCAGCCCCTTCAATGGTGCGGTTACCTTTGTTAAGAGACCCCTTCGTCGGATCTTCGGCTTCGTGGCTCGCCGCTCTGGTTTTAGAAATGACACGCTCAGTACATTTATATCATGATTTCATACTTTCAATTTGGCTTCTTGGCTCACGGGTGTCTCAAACTTCGGCCTGGTTTCTCGACATGCTTGTGTTCCCCAGGAGCTGGCAATACATCGGCGCAGAAAAGTTTGTTAGAATGAGTAGCATCTCATGGGCTGATTAATTACTCCCACTCTCAATCATTTCCCAGAAAGTATGAATCTCAGCATCGCTTTTTGTCGCATGCAAGCACGAAGGAAAGCTACTCGTTGTCCGCGGTCCATATGTAAGACACTCCTATCTGTTCACAGAGTGGGGCATGATCGACCTAATGGTGTACGAGAAAACACACTTCATCCTATCGCTATTTGTGAACACTAAATCAAACATCTCGCTTCTCATGCTTTAGCATCACGATTCTGGCTTTTCCTAACCATATGTTGTCTGACCCAGAAGCAGGAATAGGACACGATGGTGGTAAAGCGACTATGTCATAAACGTCTTGGCATGAGGGTTGGCCCGACTCCGTGGATTCCTCTCTCACAGATTTCTGGAATGCGTCATCCCCCTCTCTCAGGCGTCCACCATCCAACCTGCCCTCCGCCCACTGTCCCCTGTATAGGATCTGTCTCGATCTCTCTTTTTTCTTGTTTCTTTTGATTAATTTGATCCTCAGCACATAGCCGTGTCTGTAGCAAAGATGCTTCGCTCTCTGCCGCACACCTCTTATCTTTGGGGAGAAGTTGAGACTTCATACTGCAATAGAGCAAGTATAATCAAATGCGGCGCCGTCTCGGCAGGATCGACTCCTTCATCTTATAACATTCATCCTCCGCGAAATTCTAACAGTATCCGAGTTTTGATGCCCTGGTGGGCGTCACGATAACTCCATTCGTGCCAGTGCGCCGCTTGCAGAGGCTTGCATCGGACCGAGTCTCGCCCGATTATGAAACCTTGAGGTGATCCTGAACGTTTTTGCCTTACTTAGATTTTGGATATCTCGGGACTGACCGACTTCACTTCCGTAGTCAAAGGAGGTCTCTAGATCATGAATGATAAAACTGAAGGTGGTGTCGTTGGGCGCACCAGACCAAGTCCCAGCCCAAGCAGTGAATGTCTTACGGCTGGACGTTAGCGAAGCATTCGCTCTGGGCGTCAACTTCCGCCGCCGAATTTCCCAACGCGTGGAATGCTTGGGAATGGTGCTGATAATAAGTGGTCTGCTACTTCGACCCTTCACTTCTAATTGAAGCTCAGCTACCTCCTTTCTCCACTGTGACGCTCTATCGTCCCGTTTCCAGAATTGCTCATACAGACGAGGAAGCACTTCTCATTCTAAGTTATGATTGTTGGGAATATCCCATATTCTAAGTTTTGCCGTGAGTCTGCTCGGATCTGCCTCAGAGAAGATATAAAAACAGACTTCCCATGGTGCTTCTAAGCTAGCACTGTTGTACCCAGGCTTCTTGTGTGATATTAGATAGGTATATTTATCAACGAATAGAATAGTCCCCGCCGTAAGTACAACACTATTCACTGATTCGGTGACCCTCACATCTTCATTTCCGTTTCGCATTTTGCCATTGAATGTATTTCCACGTGGAATATACTGCAAGCGTGTTCATGGGAGGGCGGGACCGAACTTTCCGACTCTGAAAAGGCGGCATTACGCGAGGTAAACGTAACACTCTACCCAGGCGACTCATGCTGGAACAAGACTTTGCAACACATCAACGGTTTTGACATATGCCGCTGTCCGGAAAATTGATCGTTATACCCTGGCAGGGATGACAATTGCTGGCTCTGCATTCAGCTTGGGCATTTTCGCAGGTGCCGTGGACTGGAAAGGACCCTTGATGCGAGATGTTAAAAGAGGGGTTTCGCAGGTTTCGCGGACCTTGCCCACGAAGTGAACCCTTCCCAGAAGGACCCAATGAGGAAGCTCTGTATTGCCCTTAACCCGTCGCGCGCATCTTTGGTACGCAGGCCCACAACCAGGTTCTGATGGAGACATTCCATGGTCTTGGAACGCGAAGGCCGATGTACCATGTGCTGGGGTCTGCAAACTTGAGATCCTGAGTCGTCGTGTGCATTCATGCATCATCTACTGAGCCTGGATGTTGAGGACATAGTTCTCGCGCTCTGACTTACCGGCGGCTTATGGCAAGTCGGGTTTTCTGTCCTTATGACCGAGAAATGTTCTTCGGCCAAGAGAGTATCTATAATTGGAACCAGTTGTGGTGCTGCCTTCCAAGTTTTTGGGGAACTGTAAGGATAACTCTATTCGACTCTACCTGGAGATGGTAATGTAGGTAGGTAGACAGCAGATAGAAGGAGGCGGCTGGAGCTGCTGCCGACACCCTAGCCACCATAGCTCCTCATAGCCTCCATCAAGGCCCCTCAATTACGTCAGCGCCCTCGGGGTGTTCAGGACCCCGGTTGCAGGTCTACTGGTCGCTCTTAGTGCTCAGCTCTGCCAATCTACGGACAATGCCCGATCACCCAGGTTCCAGACAACCGCCATCGTCTTCAGAAAACAAACCACGAGGAGCGAACCGCTCGACTAAGGTCGCTGGAAAGCTCAAAGTTTTGCCCGAGCAACCGGAGCACCTCCCAGTTCTTAACAAGAGTCCGGCATTAAGTGAACCTAGAAGAACCAACGAAGATATCGTGGGCTCTGCAGGCGAGAGCGAGGATGGAGATATTGAGAGCAGCGAAGACAATGAACAGGAAGAGGAAGATGTCGAGGCATGTGCTAACAATCGTAACGGACTGAGCAAACGCTAACAAACCACATGGTCCCTTCCCGTTTAATATAGGTGTACAATCAGATATCGCTTATACCAGATGGTACTGCTCGGAGAGACGCGCTTAAACTGACCAAGAAGAAAGCAAAATCGTTACCTCGCGTCACCGCGTATGCAACAGCGAGGTGGATTTCTCTTTCCGCTTCTTTTTGTTCGAACATATACTCAAGCCCGGGTTCAGTTCATATCGGATGAATGAGCTCATGAAATTCTTTAATGCAAGAAGAAATGCTTACCATACGAATCCGAAGCTCATCGACGATGTCATTTATACCCCTTATGTCTATGAACTTCAGCCAAAGAGCAGTGACAATCGACAACCTCATTCAAATCCCGTTCCTACAGGCGATTTGTTGGGAATTCCAGAACTTCGACAGGAAACCCCTGATGACGACGACCAGACCGTGAGGAAGAAGAAAAGGAGAAGTTTCTTTGACACTACCGCACATGAGGCGGAAATTTTCATGTTCCAGTATGGAACTGTAGTAATCTGGGGTATGACGGAGACTCAGGAAAAGCGCTTTTTAGCTTCAATGTCAGTAATTCTGCGCTCAAGTCACCAATCCTCGCTGATACTTAGACCGCCAGAAAGCGCTTTGAAATTGAAAAACTGGGTAAATCTGATTAAATCCTGGTTTATATCCCCCTCATTCACATCTTTTTAGCGCCGGAGAACGTTGAGATGGAAGATCTCAATTATTATTACGCGAATTACAGCCGGTATGCTTCACCCTTGTTCTCCTAAAATCTTCTCATGCGGTTTAGGATTTACAACGATGTCATCACACTCCGAAAAGGCTCCAGTTATATGTACGGTTCATTTGGTTGTTTCAATGTCCATTAGAACTCATTGCCACCAGGACTAAACTTTCTTTATCTCACGCGCTTTCGCAATCTGTGAAGATATCTCTTGTGCCGATCTTTTCCTCTCCCCTTTTTCACGTTTTTGCTCACCCCGTTCCAGTTCGAAGAATTAATATCCTCGACAATCGAGGAGACTAAAGATATTCCGGAAGTTATAAGCGAAACGGGAAAAATTGGCATGCCACACAAAGGTTCGCCGTCTATATTGCTCAAAACATATCCACGGTTTTACGGCCTTGCAGAAATCATGCAACAAATTGGGCAACTCTTCTTGCTTAGAACCAATATCAATTCTGTTGGTTCTGTTCTTGATTCTCCGGTGAGACCCCCGTTACCGTTTAAGTTGCGCAGCACTCAAAAGATATGCCTTCGTCTGATAGGAGGTATTCTGGGTGGGTCCTGATCCTTCGACGGTATTCTTAAAGTTTATTCATATCATTCTCGAAAGAGTTATCCAGACCTGCAACCGTTATATGACGCGGCCCGGAGTTATCTTGAGATTCCTCAGCGCATTAATCTTCTGAACACACGTGTGGAAGTGCGTGCTACAGCTTCCGGGGCACCCATCAATTCGTTGACTCGGTTAATCAGGTTCTTCAAGACATGTTGCAACTTCTGAAAGAGTCCGTCTCAAGCAAACATGCGGAAAGGTTGGAGCAAGTAGTTATTGCTCTCATTGCAATAGAGATAGGTCTGTAATTGAACACCGAAGTCTTACGACATTCGTCGCTGACCGTGCGTTCCCAGTCCTTGGCATCGTTACAATACTCGTGGATTTAATGGCATGACAAATCCCGTCACTGTTCGGACTCTTCCTCGCCAGGTTCCGGCTGTGTATTTATAATTCACCCCCTCTTTCTTGTAGGTTATATCACATGGAATAGATTTCAGGCCTCCTACTTGTCTCGAAAAGTTCCCGTTTTGTCAACATGCATATATGGTATACTTCGTCGCCGAGACGTGAGCATCAATTGCTGCGCCTTTTCACCTCATCTAAAACCATACCCCCACGCGCTAATATGAGAGGTTGAATCGATTGGTTCCTACACGACCTGCTTTCGGTAGGCGATGAGACCATAGAAGACCAAAAGAACCTGACCTTTTTCCGCCGCTCAGGCTATCGGCGGTAGCAGGCAATCGAAGCAGTTCACAGATTACAAGGGGCCTGGCTAAAGGGAAACCCGATAGACGCCACACAAACAAGTATCACCCATATGGGTATCAGAATGAGCAGCGGGGCCGCTTTTTCGTTTCTAGTTTTTTCTTTTAGCGATTTCGCGCCGTAAGAGTCTTAACCTAACTTTTTCGATATGCTTCTTCCCTGGTTTCGATTTCTCCGACGCATCTACGGAACCGTGAGACGGAGTGGGGGCGATCGCTCCCAACGTTCGAAAAAAAGTGCGCCTTTTCCCCAAATATTGAGGGCTTCCATTTATCCTTCGCCTCTCCCGCCTGAGTCGCGCTAGCCCATATTCTGCCTGATTCCCGCATTGTCTGACACTTAATCCGTTCTTTTCGCTGCAGGGAGTTATTAAGGCGCTCGCGGTGTGGTTTGCCAAGTTGTGGGTTTTTAACCTATCTGATCGACCCGAGTTGACCCTGCTAGTTTTCCATGGGAAAAAAATCGGGGAAATGACGCACTTGCGAGGTTCGCCTTTCTCCGGACATTTCCAAGGTTCCATATGATGTCCAGCATTTCCAAGGAATTCGCCACTGATGCCTGAGGAGAACGATGAACAGATACTAAAAGCGCCTAACATTTCGCCAAAGGCGCTCACACAACGTGTGAACGAATGTTGCATTTCTATGATACAGTCACCCAAGAGGTATACTAGGAGCATACTAATCCGGGAAAAACCTGCAAGGAAAAAAGTGAGAGGCAACTACTCCTCATTACTGGATGGTCACGGTAAAGTAAGAAAGGGCAAGAGTCGCGAAAGCTTCAAGCGTGCATAATCATTCATCGTTTGGCATCCTTCTTGCTCCGGGATCCGTCTTTGTCGTGTGCTGATCGACTGCCACCTGCGTTGCTTCCTGCGGTATTACTCCGGTTGCCACTTGAAGAGGATCCAGAAGACGATTTGGATTGCTTGAAGCATAAAAACTCCCTCTGGGTTGACCGCCGCGTTTCTGCCAGCGTCTTCTTCACACCATCGAGATTAGCCTGGAAATTTTCATCTCCAGGTCGTCGAAGATAGGCCTGGGAGATTCTATTGTATAGGTTCGAGAGCGTTTCTGCGGCAGCAGGTGTAACGTATCTCGTTAGTGTCTGGTGCATGAATTCTATCTCGAGCGTTGCCTAGAACGGGGATCGATCAGACCCCAAAAGTTCGAGAGCGAGTTGAGTCAGCATGGAGTGCAAGTGGATGAGAGCATTGCGGGTGCAATGACATACCCGAAGCATGCCACCCATGCCAAACCGTTTAATCTGACGGAAACACCGAAGCCCTTCCTCCGCAAGCTGTTCAACCAGTTTGTTGAGCGTGCGATCGAGTAAGGGTTCCGCCACGCTGCAGATCTGCGCGTGTATCCCGACCAAAGTTGTCAACAGCTCATACATAAACGGTCGAACCTCTAAGGAATAAACCAAGAACCTCGTGAGTAATGTACCACACACACGTTGAACAGTAATGAAAGTCGGGTGGCTCTCACCAGTCGGCTGCGGCGTTTCGTACCAGTCCATGGCTGGATCCAGAAAACCGCCTCGCATAATCTCCTTGAGCGCTTCGGCCTTCGGATTGACATAGCCATCAAACAATGTTTTATCAAGCTCCTTGACCACGACCATTAATGTCTATAGTACTGGGTGGTCAGCCTTTGTTGCTCTGTCTAGATTTAGAATATCGCGGGAGATGATCGATCTTTCCCGGTGTGTCGGACCACTCACCTGTCTGTCTTCCAACAATGAAATGCCAAACGCGGCTTCCAGTTGGCTCAACATGCTAGGGATCAACACATCTGCCAGGTAATTAAAGTTGGATATCACTAGTAGCATGCGGATATCCTATAGCCAGAAGCAGGGAGCATGGAAAGGAAGAAGAGGAGCAAGACGTGAGGAGCAAGACGTCAAATTGAACAAAGCAATCCTCGAATCAGTCACCCCATCACAACCACAGATATCACGACCCACTCACCCCATTGGAAAGGTCAAGTAGATCCAGGTGATTGGCCCCAGATGATTCTTCCTTAGCAAGTATTTTCCCCGTGACGATAGGTGATTCGTCAGAAGCCAACAAGACGAGTCCATCCAAAAATGCATAAAGAGCATCAAGGAACGCTTTCGTAATTTTGGTGACAAAGACTTGAGGAACCGGGTTCTGCTTGACGGGCTTGGATAATGAGACAGATGACGAAAGGTCAACGCCACCAGCAAGTTTGAAGGCGGCGGTCGTCAGATGTCGTTGAAAATGCTCCATATGGGAAAGATATCGGGTGATATTATGGTTCGAAGGATCGGCGGCCCATCCCTCCAAGTAATAGAACAAGTTGGTATCTGGTCATATTAATCAATCGAGTGGGTTTAGGGTTGTCAAAGGGACGTACCTCTTAACCAGGCTTGTATAAGGATATCCACGAACCTCCACTTGACACTCTCCAACAGGCTTTTCAGGCCAGAAGACGCCTCAGGGGAGATATCCATTCCATTCAATTCGTTGACGTTTTCATGTATCTCTCCAGAGATCTTCATGAGATAATGAGCCGTAGAGATGGAATGACAGTTAGTCGGAAGCATGGGCGGTAAGTTCTTGTTAGGTCCCGCAGCGAGCATGACCACGATGTCAGACAAGAGGAAGAATTCTGATATCAGAGAGATGTATAGTCTGATGCAGTCCAACGCCATGGTACGGCACTGGGTCGGACTTCGTCGACTCCCTGGAGTTGATGACTGCCGGGGGATGACATACATGGTTTAGCGGAGATGAGCTTATTCATTGACGATAACCATCATACCTTCTTGTATTTTCCGTCCATGAAATTCTTTGAGATCTTCCAGAAGTTGGGCAATGATGATAGAAGCACCTCGGAGATGTTCTTCACAAGATCATAGACTGCCTGCCACACAGCCTCCCCTTCGGACTTGGCTAGATGCTGATTAGCATGTTGTGGCGGTGGGGAATGGTGATCACACACCAAGGTTCGCTTCAGGCTGTTTGCTTTCCAAGACAAGGATGGCAGTCCGAAGCTGTGTCGCCAACATTGACGTGAGGTCGGCGCTCTCCGTCTTCGACTTGTCCAACTCGGCTACCGTGAAAAGTTAGAGAACAAGTTACAAAGTGGGCGGCAATAGAATTACCTTGCACGACAGCTTTGGCGGCCCGATATGCCTTGTTCATCTGTTCCATAATGTGCTTATGTTGACTGTCAAAGTATGTCCACAGTGGCTCATCATTCCCCTGCAATTCCAACAGAATCCTAGAAATCAACAATTTCGTTAGCTGCACGTGCTCACGACAGACCAAATGCACGCTTACTCAAGGGTCTTCTCCTGCTCTTCCAGACTCCGACTTGAATCTTGTAATTGCGCGTTCAACACGTTGCGCATCTCGCCCATAGCCTTCTCCACGCTCACCCATACCTTTTCCAACACCCGTTTCTGTTGTTGTTCTGCTGCTGATGACGCCGCGCTGTCCTTGGATATCCCGACGGGTAATAGTTGGCTTGATCGTGACTCGAGCATATATTTGCCTTTCTTATAATCTCGCATCGCGACTTCATATCGTCCCTATAGGTCAAGAAGATGTGAGCTTGAAGAATACACAGAAGAACAAACTTACGGCTTCAATAGATTCAATGATGAAACTCGGAAGATTAAAGAAAAACTTCGAGCGTTCGAATACACCCAGCGTCGTCCGTAACTTCTGTGCTCTTGACGCATTCTCCAATACAGGCAAAAAGACTTGATTTGCTTTCTGTGCGGCCTCTGAATATCACACACTACCATCAGCACACCACCAAGCGTAAAGAGTCGGAAAGAGACCGTACGCTTTAGATGATCCCGCAAAGGCTTCGACGCGTACTCTGTATGTGGAGCTAAAATCCCTTCCTTCATCTCCGCATGTATAGCTACCCATCCCACATATTCAGCCATTTCATACCTACAAGCAGAGGCAAAGCGACATACCGTCAGTAGAAGCTTTCACAGCAACGAACCTATCAAAATTATCCTCCACGAGAATTCGTATAGCCTCCGACCGAGCATCAATAGATTGTTGCAAATGGGCAATACCAGCTGCCAAGTCTTGATACGTTGCGTTGGGGTATACGGCGGAAAGGAACGCCTTTGGGTCGAACGATTTAGATGTTATAAGGATTGCGGCCTCTAGTATTCCAAATAGCAAGATTATTAACTGTTATGCCAGAAAGTGCGAGCAGGGAGCGACACGCACTGGACTCCATGTCCAAGTCTTTAACACTACATAAAATAAACATTAAAATAAGCATTCCGCCACAGTACTGGAAGTAGAACCAACGTACTTGATCGTACCTCCCAATCCCAACGGGTCACCGTCCCCCTCAGTCCCGCCAGACGGACTAATCAACGCCCCCGCAACGGAATCTTCAAGTTCATGATCGACATCCTCCCACTGCCTGGTTACGACGCGCACGCGAGCCCATAGAGTCCAGTTAACAAGAGGGTAATAACCTAGAGGCCTTAAAACATGCATACGTAGGATTCAGAGAGCCGATCTTGTACGTCTTGAGGAGTGCGGCTTCGTCGATGTCAAAGTTGAGCCGGGGCATGGCTAGCTAGGGCTTAGCCACTTATTTCAGCGGTGTACTTCCGAATGGTGAAGTCGCCAAAAGTCAAGAACTATGAGGTTGCGCCAGCCTAAAGTCACTGGTCAAAATAGAGAGGTGTTCAAGCAAAGTATGCGTTAATGAGTAATAAGTTCTGAGATGACGACCACGGTCCCTGAGATCACTTTCCGTATTTGTCTCTGTTTTAATCACAGGTTAAAACGGTCTTTAGAGCCTCGACGTCGTTCGCGAACATCGTCCGACAGAAATGTTCGTATATTAAAAACTGGAATAAAGATACTACGGTATAGCGTTCATCATCAGAAGAAAAGGGAACAAGAGGGGAGGATATCGGGAAGCAAGAGGAGGCGGCAATATGACGGCGCTGCCCCCGGTCGAGTCGTCAAGCGTCCATTAAACCAAAAATCCATCCATTCTATCCAGATTTTAGCATTAAAACGAAGCATACGGCGACCTCAGAAAGGGTGCATCTACACTGGGAGAACAGTGTTGAAAACATAATCCCAGATCTTGCCTGTACCGCGGAAATAGAAAATGAGAATCAAGTAACACGTGGAAAAAGACGGATGAACGCACTCGTAACACCGAAACCGAGCTCGAAGTTCTTGTAATGATGAGCCAAGTGGTATTTTTTCATCTCTCGCATGTATGCTGGAAGTTTGGTGTGGTGGAGTCTACAACGTCATCAGCAATTGTGAACTATAGACAAGGTTAATACCTACGCGTAGTGCATGCAGTCATAGAGAATATCTACAAGAAATTGTTGAGCCCGGCTTGCCAAAGTCGATTCGTCTACCGCGACTTACAGAAGGTGAAGGATCCAGAGATGATTCCGTTAGCGACAGCAACCGGGAATAGGACATATGCCAACTGGGTAAAAGGCAGCTGCAGAACGAAGAACAAAGTCGGGGGCATAACAAGACGGAGCCTGAGGAACTCAATCTCAGCCCCAAAAGCCCATACAAAATAAACAAAACCACTCACCGATCCATAGGCAAATAATGATGAATCCCATGCATCAAAAAGTGCAGTGTAATGAAAGCCGGTGTATCAGGCAACATCTCATCAATGTGGAATAAGAACCTGTGCAGGGTATACTCCAGCAGCGTCCAAATAACGTTGCCAATGAAGAAGCACACGAGAGTTTTGGCGTAGGAGTCGGATGGAATGGCGGATATGTAAGAGAGTGGGAGGACTGGGTTCGTGAAGAAGTTGGGTAAGGGGCCGGTGAATTGGAAGAGGGAGCGGAGGAAGAGGTATGCTGCGATGGGGCCCCAGAACATTGGAACCACATACCACACAGTACGTGTCGCCATCTATGGTGCCGAAGAAAGTCGTCAACCGTATGGCAAAGAACAAAGGAACATTAGCGGGTACCTCGAGGATGTTGGGCCCAAATAGACGTGCGGGCTCCGTAAGATGGCGCGGTTGATGTACTTGCTTGAGGTAATACGATTTACTTCCTCACAATTCAGACGCGGTCATGCCACAAACCAAAGAACCAGGTCCCACCTGAAGTTGGACTCCCAAACCTGCCTCAACAACGGCTTCCTCAAATCAAGAAACTGATTCTGCTCATAATCCCTCGCCGAATCCGTGTCCTCGGGATGAAAATCATCAGTCGCCTCCCAATCTAAAAGAACCCCAAAATCCAAGAAGCACACAAATCAGCATCAACTTCTTCGCACCCATTTTATCACAACCACCAAAGCACACATACCATCACGTACGATACTCTCTTCCTTGCCCAACCGTCCAATCACATAATCCTCCAACATTTCATACGCCGATTCCGAATGTTCATGCTCAATCTTATCCCTCATAACATCCCCCACGTCCTTGCCCGCATACATCAAGATCACATCATCACCCCCGGGATGGTCCCTCAGGAACTTCGTAATATCGTATACCTTTCCGTTCCTCGACACCCAACAACTCGAAGCACACTTGTGTGCCTCGACGTCCTCCCGCGTGTATATCCGAACCCTCTTCGAGATAGCTCCCATAGTGGTTAGCGTAGTTCGGATATCAGATAATGAACGTAAAGAGAGGAGACGAGGGTGGTGAAGGGAAGAGAGAACAGCCAACCCAAGCGAACGCGAAAAGTGGGCAGACTTGGTACGAGCCGTCGTTACTTACCCACACCGGCCATCATTTTCATATACGATCACACACGTGACTCTTTCATTGCACCTCGCGACCGCTCTCGACCCCACTACAAATTCCGAAAACCACCCCACGACGCGTCGCCAAGCTCCAATGGCGCATTACAACGTCAAGTATGTCCAAGCCAAGTCACCACCCAAATACTTACCACAGCGAAAATCCCACCCAACTTAACCACCTTCGTCGCTAAGGAACATCTAATCTCCAAAAAATCATCTCCCAACCTAAAATAGATCGTCCACTAAACAAAGCCTAGTTAAACGATCTTACGATCGCCCGACCTCACCAACACCTTTCTCAGCCAACTCCCGACTCCACTTCCTTAAAATATGTTTCTGCACCTTCCCACTCGCAGTCTTAGGCAGCTCGCTAGGATTGCCATCTTCGCCAATAAACCACACCCACGCCGGTACATTCTACCGACACCATGACAGATCAATAAACGCTTGAAGGGAGGGGAAGAGTTCAATCATAAAGGCTTACCTGGGGATTCATACTCTGTGCAACAGTCTTTCTTACTTCCTCTTTCGAGATCGACGTCTCAGGTTCACGAACAATCCACGCTCCTACGACTTCACCGTATTTCTTGTCTGGAACGGCCACTGCTGCTGCTTCCCGAATGGCGTCGTGCGCCGTTAACGCGTTTTCAATTTGAACCGGGAACAAGTTCTAGTCGAGATCATTAGCTCACATTTATTTTGGGAGATGGATGTATGCTGTTTACCTCGCCTCCCCGGATAATAATATCCTTCGACGTCAAGTTAGTGATCTGTTAAATCTTAATAAAGTTCACCAACCTTAATCCTGCCAACAACTAAACCAAGCAGCCGGTCAGGAGATTCCAAAAGTCCACCTATGAGAGGTACTCACTCCTAAGATACCCTTCCTCATCCATAATTCCCTCATCACCCGTCCACATCCACAACGTCCCATCCTCATCCTTTTTCATAACCTGATTCGTCTGCGCCTCGTCATCCCAATATCTACATCACCAGAAAACATCTACTTCCGAACTCTGATAGGTGTCGCGCTGGACTCACCCCTTCTGCAACAAATACCCAGCTACTACAATCTCCCCAGGCGTACCAACAGGCACAATCTCGCCCCTCGTATCCACAATCTTCGCCCTTACATGGGGTTGAATCTTCCCAACCGTCTCGACACGTTTAATAACCGGATCCGCAGGAGTCGATTGGAAAGAAACCGGACTCGTTTCAGCTGCACAATCACACAAAATATGCACCATAAGCCATCTATCGCCTGAAAGGAAGAGGAGATCGGAGGAGCTTACTCATCCCATAAGCAACAGTCAAATCGTTCAAATTCAACTTTGCAATCAAGCTCTTCATCAAGTCGATAGGTATCGGCGATCCGGCAGCAATACCCGTCCTAACCAAGCTCAACTATTAGACGCTCAATTCTCCACTGCGGCTAAAACGGCGTACCGAAGTCTCCCAAAATCAACAAATGCGCCCTCTGTTCTCCGTTTCTCAACTTCTGCCAACACACCCAAAAAGTGCGTCGGGACTCCGTGTAGTGCCGTACACCTCTCTTCTGTAACAGCATCCACGATGGATGGAGGGTCGAAGATCTCGGACGGGTAGACTATGCAAGCTCCATGTGTCCATGCGGCAAGGTTTCCTAAAACGAGGCGTGTTTACCGGAGCGAAGAGAAGGGATAAGTAAGTTTAGGAGGGGTGAGGAGAAGAAGACTTATCAAAACAATGGAAGAGTGGTGGCACGTTGCCTGTGGTGGGTTCGGTGTAAGCGGGGGAAGAAGCGAGATGGGAGGAAACATACAGAGGCTATCTTGTTCTGTGAACCACATGCACCGACCGATGTTAATTCCGTTGTTGAGTAGATTAGAGTGTGTCAACTATGCTTTTTGTCAGTATACTACCTGCACCCGAGAGTTGAAAGTTCACGCACTGAAACTGCCTTTGGAAGTCCCGTCGTGCCACTAGCGCCCATGGTTCAGTTCGGCGCACTAACGCGACGATCTACAACTCACCTAGTGAATTGTAGATTAATCACATCATCCTTCTCCAACAAACCCACAATTTCCTTGACCTTCCTCTCCTCAGGTCCATCCTCTCTCCAGAGCAAGATCTCCCTCCAATCAACCAAACTCTTGATCTTCAACCTCCCAAGACGTTCTTTCTCCTCTTCAGCATTATCCACCACGATCAAATTCCTCAACTCCGGCAGCTCTTCGATTTGGATCTCGCCAGGATGTTGAGAACGAATTTGGGGAAAGGCCTGGGAGAGTGTTTCGACGTACGTCGAGGACCGGATGCGCGGGACCGCGAATAAATGCTGGACATTCACAAGTCTGAGTGTACTAACCTAACGAGTCGATTCGCAGTGGGTCAGTAAAAATTTGGAAGGAACAGCCCAATTCTACGCACGAGTTCATGTAGCTTATACGCCGGGTTGACCGTAACGAGTATCGCACCAATACTGGCACACGCCCACTGCAACATCGCATACGCACTACCAATCCATCCAGCCCAAAAACACCAAACCGAATCACACACAAAACACACCTATTATTCCCCATAATAACACCTACCCTATCCCCCTTCTTCACGCCCAACACAAGCAAGCCCTTCGCTAGAGCTCTTATGTGTCTATCGAACTCACTAAAATCCCAGGCCAGGTACGGTACATCTTTGAAATTGCGAGCAGGAGGCCCTGCATGAGCGCGTGCGGCTTCTTTCCGACATATGAGGGCTGGACGAGATGCATGGCGTGCCAGGACATCCTCGGCAAAGTATTGTGGAAGAGTCTTTGTGGATAGGGGTGGGTCGGTTGGACCAGTGACGGAGGAGTGGGTTAATAGCGTGGCTGCGCCTTGGGACGGAGTTGAAGTTGGTGAGTAAGAGGTGGTAGTTGAGAACACCCGGAGAGGAGACACTCTTGCGCGCAGACTGGCGCGCGCGAGATGGTGCATATTGGAAGGAAGGCGCTTACGGGTTGGATCAGGCCCTTGGCCTGTGAGAAATAATATGAGATGACCGTCACTTGAGTTGGAAGCAGGTCCGGCGCCACAGGATTGTTGATCCCATTTTGACCAATTTCTCTGACGGTGTTGGAAATACGAGAGTTGAGTATCACGCGTGTGGGGTCAGGTGGTAGATCCCTTTGTGCTTTCATCAAATGAGCTTCTTACGTGCGGATTAACCTTCGGAAAAGGGGCTGAGCGCCGAATTATGGTCAAGCCACGTCTACTCATTCCTTGGCCGCCTTTAGCTGGTGCTATCTCTGCCCGACACGTTCTGCGACGTCCCATCTGTGGACTTTGAGCAACCTCCCATCTTCATTCGCTTAAACCACACCAGGGAGGTCACTATACTACAACGATCTCGCTACTGGATCCGATCACCAACCTATTGGACGGCGCCAGTTTGGGACCATCGCGCGGACATCGCTCAAGCTATTACGGACGGAGGAATAAAACAAAGCAGCAACACTTGAACACTCAACAGAACTAGTTTTAACACCTCAATCACGACGCACCGTCCCATGACCATTAGGTCTCCCTCTCGCGGACCGACGGTCAGGACGAAGGATCCACAAATATAATACGTTCACAGTAACGACGCATTCCTCTCCACACCATCACTACAACCAACACAAGATACCGTCTCATGACCATCAAACAAGACTCTCAAAGGGCTTTCATTCAGACACGGATAATCCGAAGACCTTGACCACATGGCTATAAGATTCTTTGCGCTGACACGTATAAAATGGCCGCTCCCTGTGTAATCAATGGAAATCTCAAACCAATATGTTCTTACCCACCACCATCGTGCTTGGCCTCCTCGCAACTGCTGCAGGAGTCAAAGCTGTGACTGTCATCCCCTCCAACTCGTTCTCCTCAATCTCAACTTTCGAGAGCTTTTGGAACTATTTGTATCCATGGGGCTCTGACCACAACGGCAGTACGTTGTGCCCCTTCATTCACTATAGCAACTCACAAAATATCAAAAGGCGCCAGGATGAGAGGAAGCTCAAGTGACCACAGCCATATAAACGTAGCTTCAAACACCCTCAGCTTGATTGCCACGCCGACATCGAACCCTTCACCGCCGACGAGCTCTGCCAACCCTCACCCCGCTATCCACTACGCCAGGTATACTCGATAACTCTACCAGACTTCCCCGAGTGCATGCTCAGCATCTTTCAGCGGAGCCGTCCACGCAAAAGCACAGATTACAGTAACCAGAACAAACGCATACACCATTTCCGGTGAATTCAGTGCACCAACCGTCAGAGGTACATGGCCCGCATTCTGGTACGCCAGGACAAAACCTTGTATTCGTTCTACCCCTCATCCATACTCCTGGTATACCCATGGTTCAGGTTAACCGTAAGTTCACTATCAACCCCCCCTACTCCCTGTAGCACCTATCAACTCATCTCTATACATAGGCAGTAAACAGCTGGCCTCCCGAAGTCGACATCGGCGAATGGAAAGGCACCGCCCAAAACTGGTTCAACACCTTCAACACCTCCTCCGTCGTCCGCTCCGACCTCGTCAACTGGCCCTCCGACCTCTCCTTCCACTCCCTCAAGGCTGTGCTTACGGCTGAATCGAACGGGGCGGACGTTAGAATTGATTTCTATATGGATAATGCGTTGCGTGCGACGCAATTTGGTCAAGGTTTCGTTGGGAAGCCGCTTTGGTTGTATGTGCTCTTTAGTTTTTCTTATCTTGGTTAAATGCTAGATGTTGACGTGCGGATAGGATTATTAATTTACAGGTATGTGGCATTATGGTGGTGTGGTTGAGTGAGTATTGGATTGTGGTCTTTTTGTAGATGGAAGGTTCTTCGGGCTCTCCTGGTCCGTCTGGGACGACGACATACAAGATCCGGAACGTTGAAGTCACTAGAACTGGTTCTTGAGATAATAAGTCGAAGAAGATAAACAGTGACGAGAAGAGAAAGAACGTCTGCTCAAAATATTCTACAACCAGAAACCAGCTGGATAACGGGTTATCTAATACGATCGCTAACTATGTACCTGTAGCTGACGAAAAACGGTAAGGAATCATGTATATCCTCTGAAACGACTCGTTCATGGGATCAACAACCTCGTAATATACAAAACCAAAATGTTCGTCATTGGATCCGATGTATGCGATTGCAGGATAATCAGAGGAACGCGACCGTGCCAGTTGAAAGTCTAGGAAAGCATCCTGCGTGCACTCACAGGCGCGGTCTATCGTGGCTCGTTCAGGCGATTCTAGATCTAGTCGCACCACCTCGGGGCTTATCAGTCTCTCCCATTCATGATACCCGTCCCTCTCAAAAGGACCATAGACTACGTGCTGAGTAGGATGATTCATAAGTGGGATCGGGCCTGTCCTGTATGAATGAGCTCACCTCAATTGAGGTACAACTTCTCTGCTGTGTTGAGATTGCATCCGAAGAAAATTTGAACCGATAGAGGATGAGAATGTCGTATTTCCGGGAGATGTTGCTTGGATCCAGCGTCTTAATCGGTATTTCTCTGAGCACGTGATGCCTCAGAAGGCCAGAACGGTGGGGTTCAGTCTGCAGCATAGTTCACGTGTTCAAAACTCATGTCATGACGAAACAGAGTGGCGACTTACAAATAGAAGATTGTAGAAATCAGTGAGATTACCTTTGACCCAATGACCGATACTCATGACCCTAAGTGCATGAAAGACGTCGGGGATCATAGGAAGGGGCCGCTTCTGGAGGAGGATCGGAAGGGCGTGACAACGCAGTCTGTTATACAAGACCTGTAGGGATACATAGTGCGAACGTCGCCGTGGCCACAAAATAACCTGAGTGTGGTCGAGACTCGGATTACTTGCTGCAAATAGTCTCAATAATGACTGGGAAACTAGAGTCAAGAATACTATATCATACCTACAACCGGAAGGCTCTTGAAAAGCCTCAGGATGCACATAAAATCGAAGTCGTCGATCTCACGAGCAAGACCCGGGAATATCCTTGACCTATCCTCATCTAAGAGATAGTCAGACAAGGACTTATGATAGAATCTGAGCGGGTGTTTTTCGGCGGCCTCCGAAAGAGGGATTTCGAGGACTGAGTAGAGTTGGTGAAGGGCCGCATATACAACATTCGGAGTCATCCTCAACCAGTCACCCACGTTAGCCAATGGTTCGCCCGTATGTGATCGATTGAGAGCCGCGAGTAATAACAACTTGGTATTAGGCATCACAGCGCTTGGAATGCGGGAGAATATGCGTGCATAGAGTGCGTCCAGATTGGCCATCGGGTGTGTTCGACCTCCCGTTGGCTGAACCGGCATGTTGTCAATCACGTCGATGACTAGCCGAAGTTGGGCCTCAGGATCACCAAATGTGGGATCATCGATGAACTTGACCACTGTGGACGGATAGGCAAATAACCCACCTGCGGTGGCAGCTATCTTGAGAAAATCACGTTTTGAAGGCCATCGAGTGAAGAGGGCAAGGGCTGGATATTTTAGCCGAATCCTCTCTAGCTCATCGCGGAGGTAACGCTCGGTATCTGCACAAGCCTCGTCGGAGTCAATCACAACTTCGATTTCGAAATAGGTCGACGCGACACTGGGTTGGGAGAATGTGGCAGTAAGGTGAGGTTCTGGACGACTGGCAATGACCCAGATCAAAGGCGCCTCTGGGTGTGTCACGGAAAAGGATGAGATGAGGCGAATAATCTCGCTCTGGTGGTCCCTACTCTTACATTCATCCAGACCATCGATGAGAATTAAGAGCGGTTGATTCAACCCCAGATATTTCTCCTCTACGAAAGGTTCAATAATGAACTTCCTAAACTGCGCCTTCATGGACTTTAGCGGCAGCTTTGGGTCCTTCATCATCTCCCGGCGAACGACATCGCGATAAGGAGGGTGTGCAACGGCGATCTGATATGCGAGTGTCACAAATACTCTGGATGCATCGTCCTCACACCCATTGACCGTGAAAAACAAGGATGCGCCAAGTGAGACATTGGGTGCACCGCTGGACACGTTTTCTGCAAGGGTCTGCATTATCGCCGACTTGCCCACCCCTGCGGGTCCAACCAACCACAGAAGTCTTCTCCCGCGCCTCTGGTCGTCGATTATGCCGTGGACTCGTTGTATGAGTGACAGCCTCGTTCCGGGATGGCATCTGGGAGGATAATCGCGCGCAGAGGAGTCGAATTCAGCACCAGGAATGGCGTATTTCTCAAGCTTCTCCATAACTATCATGTCAAATTCAGAATGGAACAATCCTGTAAATGGAGTGCGGGCGACTTACAGCTTTCGGTGTTGTACATCACATTGCTGAAAACAGGGGCGTTCACAACGAAATCCCTGGCGCCGCGGAAGTATTGGTCTGACATCGTAGGACGTTGTATGCAGCGGGGTTGGGTGTTCAGGAACGGTGATACCAGGCGTTCACTGAGAGGTTAGTAGCTGGGGCTCGAGGGTCTCTGGGCTTATCGCAACTGGCAAAGAGGAATCAGCAAGATCTTCCAGAGGTAGGATTGGTGAAGTGATGGATGGGTGGGCAGTGTCTGTGAACGGCTAGTATGCACAGCCTGAGAACGAGACATTACAATGTTGGAAGTGAAGCGCCGGCTTATCCAATGAGCGGAAACTTACTTCACGGAGGCCATTAATGATGTGAAGCATTCCAAACAAACGGATGCATAGATAAAGTCGATAGAGCCAAGAGTAGTCACGATCAATAATGAGACCATTATGAAGAATGAATCAAAAGCGAAGTGAGAATAGGGGAAGATAAATAAGAAGGAATGTAGGCGTCGATGTACTTATTCGACTCAATGTGAGCCGAGAACCTCACGAAATACAACGATTGCGATTGGCCGAGGCTGAACGATCTCGAGGTAAAAGGCACCAGGACATGAAGCGCTTGCCTGGCCAGTTTATCTTCCGCCCACTTCACCGGCTTGGCTGAGGCATTTGGTGTTGCCGAGGAAGCATTCTAGTGAAAGACCGCAACCGTTAGTGAATTCTAATCAACGCCAGATTTGTCTGTTCAGTTTTGGGTCAAATTTATTTGAGACGTCTTGGAAAAATGAGCGTCACATGTTGTGGGTCCGATAAATTCGAAATACACAGAAAACCCCTTAGTCGAGGTTTATTGGGAAGCCGCTTTGGTTCTACGTCCTTTTCACTTTTCTTATCTTTGTTAGACGCTGGATGTTGACGTGTTGGTAGGATCATTAACTTACAGGTCTGTGGCATTATGACGGTGTGTGGGTGTGTGGATATTTGATTGTGGCTTTTTTGTAGATGAAAGGTTCATCCGGTTCTCCCAGTCCGTCGGGACGGTGACATACAAGATCCGGAATGTTGAGGTCACTAGAACTGGGTCTTGAGACACCAAGTCGAGGAGTCCTAATGCCCGGAAGCGGAAAGAACCCCCCCAGCAGTCATTTTCGAGAGACTATCAAGGTAGAAATCGAGTGAATAAAGTCTTATAAAATGTCGTGATTTAGTGACGGACTATATACCTGCAAGCTGGTGGAAATTGGTAAGGAATGAGATATATCCTCTGGAACAGCTCATTCTCGGGATCAACGACCTCATAAAATATAATACCAAAAAGATTGATATCAATGTATGCGATGGCAAGATCACCAGGAGAATGTGTCCCTGCCAGTTGAAGATCCTGAATAATGACCTGCGTGCGTTTACAACAATTTGGCACGACTCGTTCATGCAACTTTGCATCCGGGGGGAAAATTATCAGATTTTCCCATTCCTCGTAACCGTCCCTTTCGAAAGGGCCACTGGTTGTGTGCTGGTATGACGAGCTATCATTAGAGGCTGGACCCGTCATGCATTAACAAGCTCACCAAGAATGAGGAGCAGCGTTCTCGCCAAGATGGAGTCGCGACCTGAGGATACTTGAACCGATAAAGCACAAAAATCTCATGTTCCCTGGCGATGTTGCCCAGGTCGAGCTCCCTGATCGGTATTTTTTTGAGAACGTGGTGGTTCAGGAGGAGAGAACGGCGAGGCTCAACCTGCAGCATATTTCGTGTTCAAAGCTAGGACATGATAAAATAGGAGCGTGCGGCTCACAAAGAGAAGATCATAGAAACCAGCGTATTTGCTCCTGAAAAAACCAGGGATACTTATAACTTTTAACGCATGAATGACGTCGGGGGACATAGGAAGTGGCCGTTTCTGCAGGAGAATTGGAACAATTCGAGTACACGCTTCACTATATAGGGCCCGTTGGGCCGCATCAGATGACCCTGCCGTGGCCACGATAGGACTACATGAGTGTGGTTGGCACGTGGACCAGTTGCAGTATCTTGTCTCGGCGTCAACTGGGAAATTAAGGTCAGAAGCACTGCACAATACCTTCAACGGATACGCTCTTGAGAATCCTGCGAGCGCATAGAAAAATGAATTCTTCACGCTCGTGGGCAAGCTCCGGGAACACCCCTGATCTATTCCAATCCAAGAGATAGTCCGATAAGGACTTATGATACAAACCAATCGCTTGCCTTTCAGCGGCCTCCGGAGAGGGGATGATGAGGACTGAATGAAGGTGGTGAAGGGCCCCGTATGCAACAGGCGGTGTCATCCCCAACCAGTCACAAACCATGGCCAATGACCTGTGTACCCGTTGTCGACTGAGAGCCAGAAGTAATAACTTCTTGGTGTTGGGCATCACAGTGTCAGGAATATTCGTTTATAGAGTGCATCCAAATTGGCCATCGGGTGGGTTGTCCCTTCAGTTGATTGAGATGGTATGTTGTCAATGACCTCAATGACTAGCTGGAGTTGGGCCTCAGGATTTCCGTACGTGGGGTCATCAATGAACCTGATCACCGTGGATGAATAAGCAAATAAGCCGCCCGCCGCTGCTGCTATCTTGAGAAAATCGCACTCCGCAGGCCATCGAGCGAAGAGGGCGAGGGCCGGATATTTCAGCCGAATCCTTTCCAACTCGTCACGGAGGTACTTCTCGACGTCTGCGCAAGCTTCGTCGGAGTCAACCGCAACCTTGATCTCGTAATGCGTGGGCGCGACACTGGGTCGAGAGAATGTAGCAGTAAGGTGAGGTTCCGGGCGACTGGCAATGACCCAGATCAGAGGCACCTCGGGGTATGCTACAGAAAAGTAGGAGATGAGACAAACAATTTCACTCTGGTAGTCTACGCCCTTGCATTCATCCAAGCCGTCGATGAGAATCAAGAGCGGTTGATTCAACTCTAAATCCTTCTCCTGCTCTACGAAGGGTTCAATGAAGAACTTCCTAAACTGCGTCTTCATGGATTTTTGTGGTAGCTTTGGGTCCTTCATCACCTCTTGATGAATGACATCGTGATAAGGAGGATGCGCAACAGCAATCTGGTATGCCAGCGTCACGAACACTCTGGGTGCATCGTCACGTCCGTTGACTGAGAAAACAGTGATGCGCCGAGTGAGACGTTGGATGCACCGTTGGACACGTTTTCTGCGAGGGTCTGCATTATCGCCCACTTGCCCACCCCTGCGGGTCCAACCAACCACAGAAATCTTTTCTCGCGCCTCTGGTCGTTAAGTATATCCTAGAATAGTTACATGAGTGACAGCCTCGTTCCAGGGTGGCATCTGGGAGGATAATCGCGTGCAGAAGAGTCGAATTCAGCACCAGGAATGGTGTATTTCTCAAGCTTCTCCATAACTATCATGTCAAATTCAGAATGGGACAATCCTGTAAATGGAGTGCGAGCGACTTACAGCTTTCGGTGTTGTGCGTCACATTGCTGAAAACAGGGTCATTTATAACGAAATCCCTGGCGCCGCGAAAGTATTGATCTGACATTGTATGACTCTGGGGTTAGGTGTTCAGGGACGCTGGCACCAAGCGTTCACTGAGAGGCTAGCAGTTGGAACTCGAGAGTCTCTGGGCTGATGTGCAATCGGCAAAGGGGGACCAGCGGGATCTTCCAGAGACAGGGCTGGTGAAATGGTGGACGGGTGAGTAGTGTTTGTGAACAGCTTAGTATGCACAGCGTGAGAGCAAGATATTATAACATTGGAAGTGAAGCGCCTGCTTATCCAATGAGCGTTTCTTGGCTGGAAACTTATCTCACGGAGACCATTAATGATATGAATTACATTCCAAACAAACGGACGCATAGATAGAGTCGATAGAGTCGAGAGTACTCGTAGTCACGATCTATAACGAGACCGTTGTAAAGAATGAATCAAAAGCGAAGTGAGAATAGGGGGTGATAAATAAGAAGGAATGTAGGCATCGGTGTGCTTGTTCAACCCGATGTGAGCCGAGGACACTCACGAAGTACAGCGATTGTGATTGGCCGAGGCTGAACGATCTCGAGGCAAAAGGCGCCGGGACATGAACTTGCGCTTGCCTGGCCAGTTTATCTTCCGCCCACTTCGCCGGCTTGGCTGAGGCATTTGGTGTTGCTGAGGAAGCATCCTAGTGAAAGACCGCAATCGTTAGTGAATTTTAATCAACGCCGGATTTGTCTGTTCGGTTTTGGGCCAGATTTATTTGAGGCATCTTGGAAAAATGAGTGTCACATGTTATGAGTCCGATAAACCCGAGCCCATAACCAAGCATGCGAGTACAGGCACTTGCTCACTCTCTGTTGTTGTCTTCTGTGGTCACTGCAGTGCTAACCTTCAGGCCACTGAAGGCCGTCACGGAGTCTTCCGAATTACATCACTGCCCTTCACGTCACGTAGTAAGTGCCTCATCCCCCGACGCCATCTAAACTGACTATAAACCTGTTATGCACAGCACTCCTTGCAAGCAGCGTCGATTCCAGGTTTTATCGTCTTTCACCCTCCTTCTTCCTCTCCTCGTCCTGGCACAAGGCGCGTCCGCAAGTCCAGCACAACTATTCCAATCAACATACCAAACCATCCCGACTCCACTGTGCAGTGCAGACGCTGTCATACATTCTGATATGGGACTTACATCTGGAAAACTTGGGGCTCATAAAGAAGCCGATGGAGTACCTGGACCATATACCTACCGTCCTCCGCAAGTCCCACTCGACGTTGAAGGGTACCCTACCGCGCCAGCCGGTCTGGAGCTTGAACAGGTTCACGTCTACGTGCGACACGGTGCGTCTATATCACTTAACTTGCAGAGGCATAGCACCAATTGATAACGTAGGTGAGCGAGCACCGGTAGGAGTTCGATTGGCCGACCCTCCGGCGAATATACCACCTCATTGGAACATGTGCAAGACCGCACGGAGGTTCCAGGCTGCCGTGGCTGATATGACTGATATGCCCAACACGGAGAAGGGATGGCATGGAAAATTGCACACGCGCAAATTGGTCGAGCGGAAGGATGGGATGGTCGTAGATGGTGAATGGTGAGTCGCTTTATATCATGTTCCGGGTTTGTACCTGGCTGACGCTAGGAAGTCTGCTTGGTGAGCTGACAGACGTGGGTCGACAGGTGAGCGTTGCCAACTTGGTGTTTCCAGTGCTGGTTCTTATATCTTATCAGTCAACGTATAATTATGGCGTGGCGCTCCGCAAGCTTTATGTGGATAGGTTGGTGTCATCGTTTCCGAATAGACTGCGGCCGGATTGATTTGATGTATGCTAGATTGGGATTCATCCCTGATGTCTTGGAAAACGCTCATAACGTCTATTTCCGAAGTACAAATATGCCTCGGACAATGGAGTCATTACAACAAATAATGCATGGATTATACCCGAATGAGAAATGTCTCGAACACGCGTATCCTCCATTGCTGATCAGGTGCGCATTACTTCATACCCGCTTTGTCCTTGTGGTTGAAATCCCCCCTAGGAATGGCAAGGACGAGAATCTGATTGGCAATACATATTCTTGCAAACGCTTGGAGATTCTCCAGGTCAGCTTCGCGAAAGGTGGGTTTTGTCAATTTTTAGAATTGCCTTGCAGCTGATTGATATTTTTGCAAGCTGCCGCTGAGGCATATAACCACATGCTTGAGCACCTTGACAAGAAAATCTCTAAATATATCAACGGTAACCCGATTCGAGTTGATGGTAAACCGAGGGCTTCCGGTATCATGGATACGGTATGAAATTACACCTGGTTCCGTGCGGCAACACTGGTACTCAAGTCCTTCCGAATCTAGATTCGTGCCTCCATCGCCCACGGGATCAAGGTCCCCCCAGAATTCGAGGATAAGAGCATTGTGGACCCGATCGTGCGTTTTCCACCTTCTCCATGTCTACCTCGACTGACGTAAGGGATACAGGAACTGGCCGTCGTACAAGAATGGTTTGCAGGTGGGCAATATCCCGTCTTTCCCTTTTCATATGACACTCACCGATTTGCAATTCAATCACAGGGTGTAAGGTTTTTAATATCCTCTGACCTAAATCCGGCTCCCACCTAACCCCCGTTATTTTCGTGTCTAGACAAAACAGAAGAGGTCCGACGGCTAGCCATGGGCCGACTTCTCGAGGACCTTACAAACAAGATGCAACGTAAAATCGAGAAGGGTGAAAAAGACCCTTTGAAGATCCTAGTGCACAGCACACATGACACGGCTATCGCTGGGCTGTGTTCTACCCTCGACGTCTTCGATGAGAAGTGAGTCTATCATTTGACCTTCGTTCCCATATATGCTTTTGGTTTTAGTTTTTTGAGGCCCTCAGCTTTTGGATCGTAACTAGAAGTTGATCATGTACTGACATGCGTACGTCATATTTTGCTAGGTGGCCTGCGTTTACCGCTTCCATAACCTTCGAGCTGTTTAAGCGACACATGAAACCAGAGGTTCAACAACAAGGCCAGGCCCAAGTCCTATTGGCGAAATTGGGCGGTGGAACGCCGCTGGCGGAGTACTGTGAGTCCCATCCATGTCTTCTATTTATTCTGCTCCCGGGCCGTTAACTGATTGATACTGTTTCCCCTATCTTATTTGTTCACCGAAATGATTTGTTTCGTGACCTACAACGAATAGATGTGCGGATGCGATATCAAAATAAGAACATGATCCTGCCGTTATGTGCGGAGAAGGGTAAGCATTTGGATGGTGCGCCAGAGTTTTGTACGTTCAAGGCGTTCCGAGATCGGATGAAGGAGTTGATACCGGAGGATTGGGAGGCGGAGTGTGCGCCGAGTGGGAGGTCGTGATTACATTCTAGCTATTATGATCGTTCGTGTGGGTATTTACTTGGTTCTATGGGATACTTTGGTCGTGCGAGCCTTCAGATGATATTACTAGTCGTGTGCTGTGGGACACCGTGGGTTTCAGCTAGCATTCAATGTTGTCAGCGCTCAGCGTCTAGAATTTAGAAGGCTGTCATGGACAGTATTCCAGCTGCCGAATAACTTCTTCCGTAATCACCGCCCCAAAATATGCACTATGACAAACAAAGGGCACAAGATCAATGTGTAAGTGGAGCTGGATTGATAGGCAAACATAAAGATCGTTGTGTTCTCTTCGCCTGTGACGCAATAGGCACGACCATTTTGGGCTGAGCGCGCATCAAAAGGTTCTATAGAGAAACCTCGAACCTGCCAAATACAGCCCCTATACGCTGACAATGCGACAAGAAGGTTATAACAGGAAAGCTTGCATATTGTATTTGTGGAGACAAAAATATCAAAATCAGACCTTACGACGTTTCCCAGGAAATGAGAGGACGGGAAGGGGGATGAACTTAAGGAGGCGATTACGGCGCGCCGGCTGGTTATGATGTCATGAGTCCCCTCGTCGCATCGTACTGGTTGTGAAGCCGAAGTGTGTTGGACGCTTCAGTGCCATGGTTTATGATGCATGATGTGCTACCGCCGCAATATAATTCAGTAAAATGAAGCTGGACTTCTGAGTGCTTTATTTGGAAGACCAAGGCGGACGAGCTGCTATTCCAAGACGAGAGCTGATCGTAAGAAGGGGATGATTATGACAACCCGTGGAGTGGAGCTGCTCTGTTCGGACGACCATACGGAGTTGGTCTCCTTCCTTTCTTATGGCTCTTCTTTCCGCCATGGACATCACTAACCAGGCGGTCTCGGTAAGTATCGCCTTTGTTAACGGTAGCTTTTTGATATCACACGTGAACGTGTATGAGATTGACGCTGAAAAAATAGGGCGAGGGACTAGTTATAAAGCTCCGGGGTTCCGCCCTGGTTGAGCCTTATCGCTTTATCTCTTGATAAAACTGCTCGCCTGCCTTCGAACTTTTATTGCTCTATTGTCGCTTTTGAGACATCATGCCGCAGGGAACCATGAAAGCGCTTTGGTACAGTGCTGTACGTCGGCCTATCCCTCGCTGTGCTGACACTATGGTTAATGAGTAGCGGACGTTTTGATAGCCCAAGCAGTTTGAGATAAAGGAGGTACCGATTCCAAAAGTTGGTGATGATGATGTTCTCCTCAAGGGTATGTCTAAACCGCCGACTTTTCCGAACCGTGGTCGTTGACCGTCGCCTTCTACAGTTTCTTGCTGTGGTACGTGTTCAATGGGGCCCAGATAAGAATAAACATCGAGAAAGTTCACCCTTTCATAGGTATCTGCGGAACGGATGCCCACATTGACGAGGTGAATATTGTCTTGCGTTATTATGATCTAGACTGACACGTTTCGTTCAGGGAGAGTTCATTGCCAAGTTCCCAGTATGTTCACCGGGATCCCCTGCCCCCAAGAAACCACGTTTTTAATCGATAACTTAGCTCATTCCGGGTCACGAAGCCATTGGCACCATCGTCGAAATGGGTAAGAACGTCAAAGGTTTCGCAATCGGCGACCGCTGCGTAGCAGATGTGGGCATCACGGTGAGTCGAAACTCGGCAACTCAAACGACACAGCCACTGACCCAAGATCTGACTTTGTTAAATCTGATTCTTTCGTCCCTTGTTCCTTGTTCCTCGTCATTCGATCGTGATCTTTCCACACGTCATGGGGTTTTACAACACTGAACGGATGCCACATGAGTGCAGTGCGACACATGTTTCTATTGCAGACGAGGACAATCTTTGCTCTGCGAGAACTATAGGGCTTGTGGTGTTTCCGAGGACGGTGGATTCGCTGAATATATTGTCTAGTGAGTACAAAGTCCTTTATTTATCATGTCAGTTCTGACAACGATATCATGAATCCAGTCAACAGAAGAAACTATATAAAATCCACAACCTTACAGACGAAGAAGCCACACTCCTCGAGCCTGCAGCGTGTGCAATCCATGGCCTCGACAAGCTCAATCCGCCGGTCGGAATTGAGGTCCTGCTCCTAGGGGCTGGCCCAACGGGTCTCATCCTTGCACAGCTGCTCAAACAAAACGGCGCTTCTCGCGTTGTCATCGCAGCTAACAAGGGCATCAAGATGGACATTGCCAAGCAACTGAACGCAGCTGATGAGTATGTCGAGCTCGACCGTCAGAACCCTGGGCCCCAATGGCAGAAGCTGAAAGATGATAACCCCTATGGGTTTGACGTTGTTGTCGAGGCGACTGGTGTCGAGAAGTTGGCAAATGATAGTATTAACTATGTGCGCCGGGGCGGAACATTGATGATCTATGGTGTGTATGAGAATAAGGCATTGGTGCACTGGCCGCCATCCAAGGTGCGTGTAGCACTTTGTTGCTAGGAATAACGAGGTTGCTGATGGTTGAGATTTCTTGTGAAGATTTTCGGTGACGAAATCAGGGTAAGAACCTACCTTGGAGGTTAACGATGCACTGACAGCCTGCTTTTCTCCTAGATCATTGGTTCTTTCTCCCAGACGTATTGCTTCCCTCGTGCTGTGGCGTACTTGGATGGAGGAAAGATCAACGTCAAAGGAATGGTCACCGATGTGTTCAAGCTTGAGGATTACCGCCTGGCTCTTGAAAAATTGAGCAGCAGGGGTGCTCTCAAGATCGCCATCAAGCCTTGAGGGGCAGCTGAGAGAGGAGCAGGTCTGAAAGCTGGCTGTAGTTTGTATTACGGCAACGCGTATACCACGGGTGTAGGCCCAGAATGTAATATACATTTCGATTCGCCAACAGGAATGATATACAGTCTGTCACGGAGATTATGAGGAATGAGGACATGAGACTAACGCGAAATCACGTGTATATGGTTGTGGGACGCATTCAGCTGAGCTGGACTGAGTATTCTATCCGGTGGTCGGTCTCGTAATCCGACACCACCTTCCTCACGAGCATGTTGGGCGTATGCTCTGTCGAGAGCGTGATCCCAGGTGGAACTAAGAGGTAAGGAGTCATACGCAGATAAACGAGAGAAGGGAGCCGAGATGCACATTCCAACCATTCTGTCTGCGAGTCGTGCGGGATTAGCTACGAAGATGGAAATCGTTCTGCTGTAAACTTAACGCACCACGACGGAGCTGACGGAATGATCAAGATTTCGTGCGCATATTGTTAGCACGACTTGAAGATGTCGTAAAGCCCCACACAATTTCACAGACTCGAACATTTCCGAGGTTGGAAAACTTGCAGACCAAGGAGTTCGAGTCATACCGAGTGTGAGCGATGTCAAGGTGCCGCAGTGTTTCGGGATCACTATGCGGAAGATATTGCTGATTAGATCATATGAGGCAGTCACTTCTTTTTGGACGTAGGGTATCAGCTGCAGAGACTGAAGACCGGAGTAAGAGGACAAGTAGTTGACGAAGGGAATATCGTGGTAGCTGTCGAGCGAAGCGTTGGTTACGCGGATCCCCCCCTTCCTAAGTAAGGCACATATGCCACTGGATGGGACCAGGTGGGACGAGAGATGTAAGGAGTCGAGCTGACGAAAGTGGTGAATATGTCCGGAGAATATGTCCGGATTAATGTCTACTGCTCGGAGAGAGAGTTCTCGAATTGGAAGAGATATTCCGAGCTTTGTCGCCTCTCTAAAGAGGTCACCCACATGCGAAACGTGCTTCCGGATTGAGCCTGCATAATGTATGGATAGGGAATGGAGGTCAGGGCAGCGTGCCAAGAGCTTAGCAAGCTCCGGGGAAAAAGAAGGAGGGATTGAATTAACAGAGAGTTTCTTAATGTTTGCCAATGGCTGTAAAGAGAAGATGGGCGAATTATCGGGCTCCATCATTAGCGAGAGGTCTTCCAGATGACCAAGTGTAGCAATGGCTTCCAAGAAGGTGGAGACTACCTGGATATCAGGGGCTTCAAATGGTGGCATGAAAATCAAACTAGTTCACATCTGAAAGTCAGGGACGCTTATATTTGAATCGGAAAGTAACCCACCGGGTTCGACGCAAACACTCGAGGGCCGTAATCGCGCGAAATAGATCGTGTCTGAGACATTTTCCGAGGGGTTCTATTTCTTCGTCCGGTATCTTCAATACTTCGACTTTCGACCAGTCCATCGGTAAGTGGAGGCATATCGACAGTTCTCGAGTGTATTGAAAAACGTCGGTAGTGTTGTTGGCCAATGCTTGGATTATCTCTATGCTGCGTTGGAGACTCTGGATGGGAAATTCATCGTCGAAAAGTTGGTGGCGACAGAGGAAATGAAGCTCTATTCTGCAGAACACAGTGGGGAGGACGATGGAATTGAGTTGCCTTGAGGCGAGGCGTAAGGAACGAAGGTCCTGAGGCTTTGACTGTAGAAAGTTATGCATTTCAGCCGCTTTTTTGGCGGCTTTGTATGGAGACTGACCACTAGATTCACGATTTCTGAAAGAACTTCCGTCGGCAATTCCATGGTCTTGGTTGGATCTTGGTGGTAGCCGTAGAGTGGAGCTACCCTTTTGGTATGAGACCGTTGCTTCACTTACGACCGGTATTGAGAGGAGAGTTTGACCACTCTGAAAGGAGGTGTTTCACTATAGCTGGAGTAGCGGGTGAATGGGGAGAGAACAAACGCCCAGGTTGCTTGTAGCCGGAAGTTCGAACTTTCGAGGTGGATTAATATATGCAAGTGACCACATGACCACCACTTGTATGCCTTTGCCACTGCTGGTGCGCGACTACATAAGACACGCAGATATCCTGTACTTACGTGTCAAAATATTAGCAAACTTTATCTTAGAACCAGATATTTTTAATTTCTGACTGATATCCTATTCCTTAATACTCAATAGATATTATACATTTCATGCGGATATAAAGAGCTAAGGAAACTAACATATCAACTGATATATCCGGACAAAAGATATGTATTGTATCTATGGGTTATATCAACAGTTCATATTGGAACTATTACCGGGTTACATATGATACGGACAATAAATAAGATATCTTGATGGGAGATATGTGAAACAATACGTTGTTGTTCTGCGAATCTCCTGACAAGATATCTTATCTATCATTCGCACCATATGTAACACGGTAATAATTCCGATATGAGCTGTTAATACAATCAGCAGATACAGTGGATGACAACCTGTAGGACTTAGAGACTCAGAATATTTTTTTAAACCTTATGTATTTTCAATCCATGGCCTCGACAAGCTCAATCCGCCGGTCGGAATTGAGGTCTTGCTCCTAGGAGCTGGCCCTAGGGGTCTCATTCTTGCACAGCTGCTCAAACAAAACGGCGCTTCCCGCGTTGTCATCGCAGCTAACAAGGGTATCAAGATGGATATTGCCAAACAACTGAGCGCAGCTGATGAGTATGTCGAGCTCGATCGTCAGAACCCCGGGCCCCAATGGCAAAAGCTGAAAGATGATAACCCCTACGGGTTTGACGTTGTTGTCGAGGCGACTGGCGTCGAGAAGTTGGCAAATGATAGTATTAACTATGTGCGCCGGGGAGGAACATTGATGATTTATGGCATGTATGAGAATAAGGCATTGGTGCACTGGCCGCCGTCCAAGGTGCGTATAGCCTTTTGTTGTTGGGAATAACGAGTTCGTTGATTGTTAATATCTCTCGTGAGGATCTTCGGTGACGAGATCAGGGTAAGAACCTACCTTGGAGGTTAACGATGCACTAACAACCTGCTCTTCTCATAGATCATCGGTTCTTTTTCCCAGACTTACTGCTTCCCTCGTGCTGTGGCGTACTTGGATGGAGGAAAGATCAACGTCAAAGGAATGGTCACCGATGTGTTCAAGCTCGAGGATTATCGCCTGGCACTCGAGGAAATGAGCAGCAGGGGTGCTCTCAAGACCGCCATCAAACCTTGAGGGCAGCTTGGAGAGGAGCAGGTCTGGAAGCTGGATGTAGTTTGTGTTATGGCAACGCGTATACCACGGGTCTATGCCCAGGATGTAATGTACATTTCCATTCGTCAACAGGAATGTAAGGATATCCAGTCTGCAACGGAGAACATGAGCAATAAGGACACGAGGCTAACCCAAAATCACCTTTACACGTGTGTGAGACACCTTCCGCTGAGATGGACCGAGTATACTATACGGTGGTCGGTCTCATAATCCGACACCACCTTCCTCATGAGCATGAGCACGTGCTCTGTCGAGGGTACGATCCTTGGTAGATTTATGGGGAAAGGAGTCATACGCAGATAAACGAGAGAAGGAAGCCGAGACGCGCATTCCAACCATTCTGTCTGCGAGTCGTTCGAGATTAACTAAGAAAACGGAAACCGTCCTATTGTGAACTGAACGCACCACGACGGAGCTGACGGAATGACCAAGATTTCGTGCGCATATCGTCACCACGACTTGGAGATGTTGTAAAGCTTTACAAGATTCCACAGACTCGAGTATTTCCGAGGTTGGGAAATTTGCAGACCAAGGGGTTCGAGTCGTACCGAGTGTGAGCGATGTCAAGGTGCCGCAGTGTTTCGGGATCACTATGCGGAAGATATTGCTGATCAAATCATATGGGGCAGTCACTTCTTTGAGGACGTAGGGTATCAGCTGGAAAGACTGAAGGCCGGAGTAAGAGGACAAGTAGTTGACGAAGGGAATATCGTGGTAGCTGTCGAGCGAAGCGTTGGTTACCCGAATTCCCTCCTTCCTGAGTAAGGCACATATACCACTAGATGGGATCAGGTAGGACGAGAGATGTAAGGAATCGAGCCGACGGAAGTGGTGAATATATTCGGAGAATGTTTCCGGGTCAATGTCTACTGTTCGGAGCGAGAGTTCTCGAATTGGGAGAGACATTCCGAGCTTTGTCGCCTCTCTAAAGAGGTCACCCACATGCGAAACGCGCTTTCGGATTGAGCCTACATAATGTAGAGATAGGGAATGGAGGTCAGGGCAGCGTGCCAAGAGCTTAGCAAGCTCCGGGGAAAAAGAAGGAGGGAGTGTGTCAACAGAGAGTTTCTTAAGGTTTATCAATGGCTGTAAAGAGAAGATGGGCGAATTATCGGGCTTCATCATTAACGTGAAGTCTTCCAGACGGCCAAGAGTAGCAATGGCTTCCAAGAAGGTGGAGACTACCTGGATATCAGGGGCTTCAAATGGTGGCATGAAAATCAAACTAGTTCACATCTGAAAGTCAGGAGCGCTTATGTTTGAACCAGGAAGCAACCCACCGGGTTCGACGCAAACACTCGAGGGCCGTAATCGCGCGAAATAGATCGTGTCTGAGACATTTTCCGAGGGGTTCTATTTCTTCGTCTGATAGCTTCAATATTTTGCCTTTCGACCAGTCCATTGGTAAGTGGAGGCATATCGACAATTCTTGAGTATATTGAAAAACATTGGTAGTGTTGTTGGCCAATGCTTGGATTATCTCTATGCTGCGTTGGAGGCTTTGGATGGGAAATATACCAGCGAAAAGGTGGTGGTGGCAGAGGAAATGAAGCTCTGTTCGGGAGAACATGATTGGGAGGACGATGGAACTGAGTTGCCTTGAGGCGAGGCGTAAGGAACGAAGATCTTGAGGCTTCGACTGTAAACGGTTACGCATTTCAGCAGGGTTTTGGCGGCTTTGCACGGAGACCGACCACTAGATCCACGATTTCCGAAAGAATCTCCGTTGGTAACTCCATGATTTTGGTTGGATCTTGGTGGTAGCCGTGGATTGGAGTTAGCCTTTTGGTATGAGACCGTTGCTTCGCTTACGACCGATATTAAGAGGAGGGTTTGACCACTCTGAAAGGTGTTTATCACTATGACTGGAGTGGTGGAGAAAGGGGAGAGAACGAGCGCCCAGATCGCTGCCGCATGTCGTAGCTGGAGGTCCGAACTTTCGAGGTCAGTCACTACAAGTGACCACATGACCGCCACTTGTACCGCCTTTGGAGCCTGGCGACTCCACAAAGATCCTGCAATCCTGCAATAGAGGGCATTCGCAACCCGGCTTTCGGTGAATTTTCAGCGAGAACTGGACTGAAACTGAATTGCTCCACGACCAGAACCTCGCTGAAAACGGCTTGCGAATACATACGCTCTGACGCGGTGTCCAACATTAACTCTGACGCGATGTCCAACATTAACGCAGGTCACGGGGTAACGCGAGTGGTCACGCAGCACGTGGCGACCAGCGTGACTCAAACTTTGATACCGCAAGCGTCTGTTCCGTCGTCATTTGGGACCAATGACAATTCGGATTCTATGTCCGTTCACAACCTTGACAAGATCATGGCCCCGTTCCCTGCGGGGCTACAGACTTTACGCCTCTTCAACTCTTGATACCAAGGCTTTCTCGAAGACACTTCTATTACCCAAAACCGTATTTCCGTTATGGACCGATCCATCCAAGAGCGAGGAGCCATTCAGGAAACGGACGACGGAAGAGTTGTATCGTTGGCAGGCATGTGTATATGTATTTTGGAAGCACTTGGCTCTGAGTTTTCTCGCAGTGGAAACACAAACAAGGACCTCTATTTGTATTGCATGATGGACCACCGTATGCCAATGGGGACTTGCACATGGGTATGTGCGAACTCTTTAGCGATTGACTGTATATTGATTTGAAAGCAGGCCATGCGCTTAATAAAATTCTGAAGGATATTATTATTCGTTCGCAAATGATGCTCGGCAAGAAAGTCAAGTAAGAAGACATCACTAAAGATGGCTCTTGCACCGGTTCACAACTTCTAGTTATATACCAGGATGGGATTGTCACGGTTTACCGATAGAGAATAAGGCGCTTCAAGAACTTGGGGTAGGTGATCCGTCTTAGGTTCCAGCAATCGAGATTTCTGACCCAGGCTTTCCGAAGAAAGATTCCCGCTCAGTCGACCCAGCTACAATTAGGCAGGCTGCGAATTCTACGGCCCTTCGTGAAATAGCTTCCCAGAAGAAGCAATTTTGGTCACTTGGTGTTATGGCGGACTGGGACTCGAACGAGGCAACGTATAGGACTTTGGGTGAGTCCCACTTTCCCCCAATTCGGCATGAACAAGTAGGATTTAATGGCTGAGCTAGATCACAAATACGAGATGCGCCAGCTTCGGATTTTCCAGAAGATGGTCGAACAAGGCACGCTGTCCTCCGTCTCCGCGGTTCCCTGGATTCTAACATTGTTCTTTGCAGGTCTCATCTACCGTCACTACCGGCCAGTTCATTTCTCTCCTTCATCGCGCTCCGCACTCGCGGAGGCAGAACTTGTCTACAAAGACGACCATGTCTCTCACTCTGTCTTCGTCACATTCGACCTGGATAAGGGAGTCCCTGCGAGCAATGCAAAGCTCCAAGCGCTCTTTACTCGAAGCGAACCAGTCAAGATTTTGGTATGGACGACGACACCCTGGACATTGACCGCCAACATGGGTGTTGCCGTCCATCCGGAACTTCAATATGTCGCTGTTCGATCCAACGTTGAATCAGCCGCCGTTCATGGTCTAGTTATTGTTGCGAAGGAAAGGTTGGAAGCTTTGGCGGAAGTTCTTGGAGAGATGGAGGTTATCGCAGAGTTAACAGGTCCGTTTGATTATCTTTTGTCATGTATATTAGCCGAGCTGGACTTTGAGCCTAGGTTCCGACCTGGTCGACGCGACATACCTTCCTATATTCTCCTCTCTGACACCTCGGAGTAGCATGAAGATTATCCCTGCCTTGCACGTCACATCCGAATCCGGCACAGGTCTCGTCCACTGTGCGCCCGCGCATGGAGCGGAGGACTACCACGCCTTCCGTGCTCTGAACCTGCTTTCCAGCCCGAACAGTATGATATGTCATGTTGACGGAGAGGGCAAGTTCAGTGGTGGAGTTACGGACATACTTGGTTCCGAAGTCGCCAGAGAGATTGAGGGAAAGGAGGTTCTTGGTGACGGCTCGAGAGGTGTTGTAAAGGTTCTAAAACGGTTAGATCGATTGGTCAAGATTAAGAGGATCAAGCATCGGTATCCGTACGACTGGAAGACTGATAAACCGATTATTGTCACGTACGGCAGCCCTCATGCTGGTACTAGATATATACTGATTGTAATAACAGTGCAACATCGCAATGGTTCGCTAGTCTTGACGAGATCAAGGACAGTGCTCTCAAAGCCCTTCAAGAGGTCTCGTTCTACCCACCACATTGTTCGTCCCATTCATGTCCTTCCAGATCTACCTGCTAACTCCCAAAGGCAGCTCGTAACCGCCTCGAATCATTCATCTACTCCCGCTCTGAATGGTGCATCTCTCGGCAACGCGTTTGGGGCGTCCCCATTCCCTCTTTGCACCACATACCCACCGACACCGCATACCTAAATAGCACGACCCTCACACACATTCTCTCCGTGCTCGAAGAGAAGGGTGTCGCGTACTGGTGGACAGGGCCCGTAGAGGACTTCATCCCACCTTCACTTCTTGCTTCTACCGGCACAAACAGTGATGATATTGCGGAGACATGGAGGAAGGGCACAGACACGATGGACGTTTGGTTTGATTCTGGAACATCTTGGTCTATGCTCCGCGAGCTTGGTGTCGAGCAAGATAGGAAAGAGAGGGAATTCTTAGCGGATGTGTGCTTGGAAGGTTCAGACCAACATCGGGGTTGGTTCCAATCTCAGCTCCTCACAAAGCTTGGCTCAACTACTACTGCCTGCTCTGATGAAATCACTCCACGAAGCCCCTATCGCGATCTCATAACCCACGGTATGGTTCTTGATGAGGCCGGCAAAAAGATGAGCAAGTCTCTTGGAAACATCGTCAGTCCCATGACGATTATCTATGGCGGGAAGGACAAGAAGAAAGACCCCGTTTATGGTGCTGATGTTCTTCGGCTGTGGGCTGCAACGGTCGAATATTGGAGAGATATGGCTATTGGGCCGAAGGTACTAAGTCAGGCCGCCGAGAGTATGCGGAAGATTCGAAATTCGACGAGGTTCTTGCTTGGGAATCTGAGGGATGGTGCTGCACTGAAGGAGATACAAAGAGTGGAGAGGAGCGAGTTGGGTTTGGTGTGTAGTTTTTGTTGATCTTCAGTTGGGTGGCACTGATGCATTCTGCTGCGGTAGGCGGAACGTTATGTGATGCACGAGTTGTATACTCTGCAACAGACGGCGTTGGAAGGGTATGGCACATATAATTTTCCCAAAGGTACGTATATCCATCCCACCCGGATGAGACAAGGAATTTACATCACTCTCAACAGTTATGAGTGCCTTGGGTCATTTTGCTAATATAACCCTCTCCTCGCTCTACTTCGACATCACGAAAGACTGTCTCTATGCCGACTCCATCACGAGCCGTGAACGTCGTGCCGTTGTTACCGTTCTGGAACAGGTGGGTTGCCTCCTTTCCCAGGGGTGCAAACACTAAAGTATCCGATCCCAGATCCTGGAAACGATGACAGCGATATATGCGCCGATACTTCCGCACTTGGCAGAGGAAGTCCATGCCATAAGGTATCCCGAATCCAAGGACTCATTTTTCGCAAAAGAATGGAAACCATTGGTTTGTTTGTTCCTCCCATCCTTTCTATTGATATTCAGCGGCTAAATTCTGACATGTATGCATAGGGCGAGGAATGGCAAGATCATGCCGCGCATTGTCAGATGAAAGATCTACTCAAGATGAGAAGTGGCGTCTTGTCGTTGCTTGAACAAGCGCGTGGAGATAAGTGCGTCCTTTAACACCCCGTTGCCCGTTCTCCTTTTTTTACTTATGGTATATGCGTATCATAGACGCATTAAGAGCTCCTTGGAAGCCGAAGTCGACATTCTCCTCCCCGATTCTCTCACCTCGGGCGGTACATCAGCCGAATCTAAGGCGCTTGTAGACTTATTACAGAACCAAGGTCCGTTATTTCGCCCCGTTTTTCATCTTTTCCGGATTCACTATTTACTGACCGATAGAATCATTCCTGAAAACCCTATTCATAACCTCCGATGCCCAACTCATCGACGAAGGTTCACTCGGGACATCGACCCCAGAATGGATATACACAGGTACAATGTCCATTCCTAGTACGTTCACCCATTTTTTATTCCCTCGACTTCAGCTTACAACTATCCAAATTGAACTATTCATTGTCGTGGTGGTAAATGTAGGCGCAGAAGATACAGACGAAGCAATCGCCATCCGCGTCCGGCCTGCTACTCGGGAAAAGTGTCCAAGGTGTTGGACGTTTACAAGGGAGAAAGAGGATGTGTTGTGTGAAAGATGTGATGAGGTTATCAAGGCTTAGTCCTTGGATGGAGGAAAAGCAGGAGCGATTTATTCCATAATTTATTCGAGTAATTTCTTAATTGTGATTAGACGCTTCATGCATCATGCTTAAATGTACCACACTCAGACCAGAAAAAAAGAAAAGGTAGTAAAGGTGGATCCAAAATCAATTCGAGACTACGCAACGTCTGCTAGAATGAAGTACATGCTTATCTGGAACGGACATTGGGGTGAAACTTGCTATGCATTTTTTTCACAAGTATACCCGACTTGACTGAGAGGACAGATCCCTTTTTCGGAAACAATCCAAGAAAGGAAGATGGATTGACAAAACGAGAAAAAGGAAACCTCGAGGTGACCAAGATCATACATCATAATGAGCGGCGAGACTGGGACACCCTACTTGGCTGTTTGACTATGTTATTCCGTTCCTGTGCAGTTGTCTCTTGAGGTAGATCAGGATTAATGGCCCCGCCACTACAGCGACGCGTAAGTCTGGTCGCTCGGCTTGGCGGAGGAAATCACCTCTTCTATTATACTATAGCTGTTTAAATAGCTTGGATGGTTTCTGGCCTATCCAACTAGTTTCATAGTCACTCTCACCCTTGGCATCATCGTCTGTAAGAGGTCACTCATATTATGGTAAAAAAGCAATCAATTCGTTCGTCCTCCCTATTGTTAGCCAGTAATACCCCCAGCAGGTATTGTTGTTATGGTCCAAGCTTGTTATTAGGTCACAGTGCGGCCGATGTTGTTACAATTAAGGGTCTTGCAGTATGTGGTATCTCATGTCCAAACGAAGCATGCTTGAGGCGCCGTATGCTTGACTGGAAACGGGTACGCGCAAGCGCTAGGGCATGGCTATGGTCCTTCTAGACTCTGCGCTCTTCGTGGTACGGGTGGCTTGGGAGCGCGTAGCACAGTATAGATGCAAATAGACATTTTTAGTAGCGGCTCGTCGTCAGAGGTTGACAAGATGACGCATGATCAATGATCGATCATATGTACTTTTCAGTGTCGTGGCGGATCAATCGGAAAGCTTTTACGAGAAGTCTTTGTTTCATGTGACTTAATCATCTTTGCCAAACCACGGTCAAGATTAGATATATGAGGTACATGGAATCCACTCACATATGTATATTTATAGACAGTGGACGTCGGACATTGCCTCGGATAAGGTGGAAAAGATTAACAACAAACGTCATATTGAACAGCAGAGTATAGCTACACGGGAAAAATAGAAATAGGAAAACAGTAGGCTACACGATTGAGAAAGTTACAGTAAAAATCACGAGGCGATGAGAAGACGAAGTGCGTAGCAAATTTCATAAGTAGAGCAGACGAGCGAGCGAAGAGTCGAGGACGACGATAAACTATTATGCAAATGCATCAGGATATCTCGCTTTCAGGTCATTAAGAGCATTCTGTGAGGCCTGCTGCAAAGCATTCTTCTTGGACAGGCCTAAGCCTTCATAAGGTGTCTGGTTTACTGCTGGGAATGAGATTGTCCGGATAACGACTGAACGAGAATGGACTTACCAAAGATTTGACACTTCCAGGAGGGCTGGTTGTCAGTGCCTTGATTAACGTAGCCGCCTTCCTGGAAATTCCAGCCTTGCCTGGAGCAAATCGTGTTAAGTCTGTGCCTGGGGGCTGCGTACAAATTGTTAAAGCCGCCATGCGCAAGCTGACAGATATAAATTACACACTGTCGTTCTGATCCGTCATTTCGATGAAGTGTCTTTTGGCACGCTGATGTCAAGTGGAGATGTCGATGTCTTCTTCTTGTCCTCTGTGTTGAGCTTTATATGTCTCCTTCCAAGCCTTTGCTCATGGGGCTTTCTCTCCGTGTTTACAGCGTTACAGGTGATTGGAATGGCTTAGCCCAAGGGTTCCTGTGCACTTCAGTACCCTCGGGGACCATTTCGGTCTTGAAGCCACAACACCCCTGAACAAGAACAGCGTTGGATCTATCACCGTTAAGTAATTAGACTTTAGAGAACCTTCTCGCCGATATACTCATCGGAGAAGAAGGGAGGGGTGCTGCTACTGAGGCGTAACCGCCACGCCGAAAATGAGGGACTCGGGCAATACTCTCGGATCGTACACAATAGACGAAGGTTTAGTGGCATATCTGCTGCGGACGTATTTGTATAAAACATGATGAAAGTTCTTAGAAATAGCTAGCTATGAATTATACGCCGCGTGGGTGGGTGATCCGGGAGACCCATCAAGCCCGAACCTGTGGGTGTGGTGGATATATGCTACTGAGACCCTTGGGAGGATCCCAGAAGGAACATGAACTTATTGTACAATGATCCTCAAAGAACGGATTTGAGTCATTGTCCAATTATGCACAATCCCGTCCTTTTCGCAGTCCGTAGTTTCCGTCAACGTCGATGTGTAACGAACGATGCTCTGATGAGCCTGTATCTGCTGTGGTAATCCTTATTATATCGATATACAATCGATTCGTTCAGTAGGGCATGGAGCTAAACAGCAAGGGATAATGCTCGTAAACCCTCGTTATGGTCCTTACGAAACTCGTCATGCTGGAGAAAACATTGAGGTGAGAAGAAGTGGGATTTGATACTCTTCCCAAGTCCAAATAACGCTGTGCTAACAAGAAAGTGTGATTTCTCACAATCCAGCTTTTTCGAATATCTCGGAACGGGAAAAGACGCTTTCCCTGGCTTACCAGCTATTACGTGGTATGCACCCTTCCTCCGTATGTAGTTACCCTGGTGTCGTGGCGGAATGGGCATCCACCACTTTTTTCCACCACGTACTTCCAATAGAGTGACCTACGATGGTACGAAATGGGGGGAGGACACTTTGGAATTCGCTTCGCTCGGGTTCATTAACCCTTTCGTCGTTCCTGTGAAGTCCAGACGGTGTTTGGTAACCTCCTGGCCCAGATCATCGGAGGAGTCGGGCTAGTCGACTTTTGTTTTTGTTCATTGACTCTGCATCGTCTGTATTGATTTATCCTAAGTCGCTCATAGTTGAGAGTGCTGTAAGACTATTTACCCAGCATCGGTGTCAACAGTGATGAGAATCGGCACTTGGAATGCCCGATCAGCGCTGTCAGTGCCTCGCTGAGTCGCCCCTGAAATTGTCGTCGTGGAGGTACTTTTGCCACCAGTTATCCAGGACATTCTATGTGAGCGGTTAGGGATTAGAAGATTGAAGAAAATCACGCGAGTTTTGATGTGCACAAAGTCGAAGATATCTTCGACCTACGTCTTGACGAGTTTGGGACCGATATGCTCCGCCACAATACACGGTTTCCCACGCTCATTGTCTTTGAACATGGCATTATCTACTTTTCCCCCCTCAGTCTCTTGCCGCCCTCCATCCAGACCGATATGAGATTCTCTCTCTTACAGGAATCTCTTGAGTCTCAATAGCATTTCCTCATTTCCCACCCTTTCGTTTCGCAGTGCGCAAGTAAAAAAAAACAATGTTCCCGGTAAACCCGTCGCACAGCTCAGGCGTTCAAACCCCGATCAATACAGCAACTGTCGCATTCTTTTCCATGGTTGCCTTTCTCCTTGGATTTCTCTTATGCTATGTGATGAGCGTGGGTACCGAATCAGCGGTCTATTTTTTCGCGACGGAGTTAAGCAACCTGAAGACTTTACACTACCGCCGCATTTTCAACATCCCCTCCCCCCAATACACGCGCCTCCTTCTTACCCACCAAGCCTATCTTCGCATTTCATGGTTGTATGGCCGGTTGCTATAGTCCTCCCGATGTAGTTGCTTTTGTTTCCTTCTTCTCATTGTCCATTTTCACAGAAATACTCGTTCGTCACGAGTAATCATCCATTCCTTACCTTCAGACACCCTCCTTGCATGAATGCACTCTAAGTCTACCTATCTCAAACACTCTTTCCACCTAACTTATTCTATTGCGCGGTATCATCAACCTCTTGCCCTTCAAAACTCGTTAACCTTCAACACGGTATATAAGTAGACACTAGTCATGAGACAGTTCTGTCCTCGTGGAAATCATGGGATCTAATAACGCAATGTCACATGATCATAACCGTGCAATTTATTGGTTCACTTCTAGCGCGAGGGGACAGATGCCTTGTTTGGAAGCAAACCAAGAAAGGAAGGTGAACTTCTAAAACGAGGGGAAGGGAAAACCTGGTGACCGTAGCAAGGCTGGGACACTTTACTTAGTTATCGTACTGCTTTACTGCGTTCTTCTGTTTCCCAAGAATGGCATCCCTATGATTGCCTTTTGAGGTAGATCAGGATTAATGATCCTGCCCCTACAGTGCCACCAAGCTCCTCATGATAAGCATGGCTTGTGTGGAAGCACGTATCACAGCACGGATATAAGCAGATACTGTCGGTGGCGTATTGTTGTTAGGGGCCGACAAGGTGTTGTATACTTTTCGGTAGTGTGACAGATCAATGGGAAAGCTCTTGTGGGAAATCTTCGTTTCATGAGACTTACAGTACTCATCATCCAACTTTCCCAAGCCTCAGGCTAGGTTAGATTTACGAGGTACGTGAAATCAACTCACACATGTCTGCTTATAGACAGTAGAGAGGTTGTCTCGGGCAGGGCGGAAAGGCTCAAAAATACACGTCTTATCGAACAGGCAAGTACAGCTACATAAGAAAATGGAAAATGGAAAACTGTAGGCTACATGATTGAGAAAATAGTATAAGCACAGAGAAATGAGAAGACGAAGGATGTAGCAAAATTTATACGGAGAGCAGACAAGCGAGCAAAGAGTCGAGGACAACAGCAAACTATTCCACAAATAGATCTGGATGTTTCACTTTCAGGTCATCAAGAGCATTCTGTGAGGCCTGATGAAAGGCACTCTTCTTGGATGTGCCTAAGCCGTGGTAAGGTATCCTGTTTACTATTGGGAATGAGGTGGGTTGAATAAACACGGAACAAGAGTGAACTTGCCAAAGATTTGACACTTCCAGACGGGGTTATGGTTAGAGCCTTCGTTAACAGATTCACCCTTCTCGAAATCCCAATGTTGCTGAGAGCAAAGCGTGTGAAGCACGTGCGTGGGGGCTGCGTACAAATGGTCAGAACTGTCGTGTGCAAGCTGGTATGTATAAAGCACACACTCTTGTTCGGGTCAGCCATTTGGAAGTGTGGTTCGATGAAAGTCTGGCACGCCGATGTCAAGTGGAAACGTCGATGTCTTCTTCCCTTCCTCTGTGTTGAGCTTTATATGTCTTCGTCCGGGTCTTGCTCATGGGTCTTTTTCTCCGTGTTTACAGTGTTGCAGGCGATTGGAATGGCCCAGTCCAAGGGTTCCTTCGCACCTCAGCACCCTCGGAGACTATATCGGTCTTGGAGCTACAACACCCCTGAACAAGAACAGCGTTGAATCTATAACCGTTAAGTATTAGACTTTGGGGCACCCTTTTGCCGGTATATTCATCAGAGAAAAATGGAGGGTATTGTTGCTGTTGAAGCATAATTGCCTCGCCGAAGATGAGGGACTCGGACAGTACTCTTGGATCGGACGTAATCGACAAAGGTTTAATGGCATACCTGTTGTAGGCGGACTTGTACAAAACATGGTGAAAATTTCTTGGGAGTACCTAGCTGTGAATTATATGGGACGTGGGTGAGACGGGAGACCAGTCATCGCCGAACTTACGGGTAATAATGGCGGAGTATGCTACCAGCGGGATCCTTGGGAGAATCCCAGAAGATGAACTTGGACTACAATAGTTCTCAAAAGAGAGGATTTGAGTCGTTGACGAATTATACACAGTGCCCGTCCCTTTCGCAGTGCGTAGTTTTCGGTAATGTCGATATGCTACGATGTTCTGATGAACCTGCACCTCCTGTAGTAATCCAATTCTTTTTTCCGCCTTAGTCCCCTGCCACCCTCCATTCAAGACTGATATGAGATTCTCTCTCTTACCGGAGTTCTTGAGTCTCAATAGCATTTCCCCATTTCGCATTCTTCCGTTTCGTAGCGTGAGAGCAGAAACCGATATCCCCGGTAAACCCACTGCACACAGCTCAAGCGCTCAAATCTGATCATAACAGCAACTTTCGCATTCTTTGCCATGGTTACCTTTCCCCTCGCATTTCTCTTATGGTAACGAATGCAGGTACTGAATCAACGTTCTACCTTTCCCAACGGAATTAAGCAACCAAAGACCGTATGTGCACTCATTTCCAACCTCCACCTTCACTGCGCGTCTCCTTCTCACCTCCTAGCCTATCTTCATATTTCGTGGCTATATGGCCGGTTGCTTAATTGTTCCGATGTCCTGTGCGACCCAATAGGACGGATTAACGCTGTTTTATTTCCCTTTTCTTTTAACAAAGGCCGGATTCAGAGCAAAATCGATACTACAACAGCATGTACACATAAGCCTCTTGAGTTGTAATGCAGTTGAGTGCTCTATACAATCACAGGGAGATCAACTTGAAAATTTAAGATTAGAAGCACGGCCAGGAGATTCCTACCACCCTCAACGCGTTGGTTGCGTTCCCGAACACACTCAGCCACAATATGCGACCGTTATGCTCAATTCCAGGACGCTCATAAGTACCCCGAACTCCTATCCAGCCGCTGGGATATCATTATAAGTAAATACATGCATGATACATAATAACAAGTATGCACTAAGTTTTTTCAATAGCCTTTTCACTGGCCCAGTGAATGTGAAGATGAGTAGCAGATAGCGGAGATGGTATGGCTATTTACATCCACTCGCTTCTGCACAGAACACGCCACCTGAAATAGGGTGGTATTCGCCAGTTCGGAATCGGAGGCCGGGCATCGAATGGAGTCGACCGTCCCGGGTTCAAGACGTTCAGAGCGGGTAGTGCAGGCGGGACACACAACCTATATCGCCAGGATTCGACCAGCCCGTCACCCCGATCTAACTCGGACCAAAACACAGCATGTAACGAACAAATTAGAATGGAACAATACTTCACTCCAAAAAAAAAAGCGTTACTACTTGTGTTTATTATCTACCGACGATTCTACCAAGTAAGGGAAACTCAAAAACACAAAAACCATTCCAGTTCCAATTCCAATTCCGGGGCGGGGGTTTTCGTTCATTTCTCAACACACAGGACGTCTACGATCCGAGGCCGAGGGAATGGGGAAAGGGCCATTTAGTAACTCCTACCAAACATAGTCCACCTCTTTGCGTCCTCTCCGCAGTTCGGGCATTTAGTCTGTCCAGGAACAATCGGAGTCCACTTCGACTGATCAAACGGAATCGCGAGTGACTTGGCACCAGCAGAAGGAGCGCGTTCGTCCACAATCTCGGCACTACAGATACGCACCGATACGTTAATGACTCCTCGGATCGGGGAGATAAGACGGGATGCTCCACTTACCCCTTCGCGCTCCGATCTTTAATCTCATCTTCACACTCCGTGCGTTCACACCACGGCATCACAACAATGCACTTGTTATCCAAAGCAGGGACGACTTCTTCCCACTTTGTAACCTGGATCAATCGTTCATCGTACGTCTTCTTTGCGCGCTCGAACATGTCTTTCTGAATCGTCTCAAGGAGTTCTGGGACGGTCTTGGTGATATCTGCAAGCGGAAGCGGGTTCTTGACGCCGGTGTCTCGACGCACGGTGAGCGTTTGTTCTTTCTTGAGGTCGAGGGGACCAATTTCGAGGCGGAGCGGAACGCCCTACCACAAACCAATCAGTATGACCGTCTAACGCAAGGGAAATAACGCTGTGAAACACACCTTTTGTTCCCACTCGTTAAACTTCCACCCGGGGGTGTACGCCTCCCTCAAATCCGGACGAGCCCTGACCCCAACCTTCCGAAGATTAACCGCGAGCTCCTCACACGCCTCATTAATCCTCTTCCTCTCCTCATCACTCGTCCTCGCAGTAATACCACACGGAATCACAATTACCTGAATACTCGCCACCCTCGGCGGCAATACCAATCCCTGATTATCTCCATGCACCATCACCATCACACCAATCGTCCTCGTCGACAAACCCCAACTATTCTGCCACACATACAACTTTTGTCCATCATTATCTGGATCCTCAACAAAGATATTGAACATCTCCGGCTTTGAAAAGTTCTGCCCGAGACAGTGAGATGTACCAGCTTGAATACCACGTCCAGAAGTCGGTACAAATCCTTCAATCGTGGTGGTATACAACCCTCCCGCGAATTTCTCCTTTTCGGATTTGACACCCTCAATGACGGGAACTGCTAGGAGTTCTTCGTATACACGTCGGTACAGAGTGAGGATTTGTCGGACTTCAGTGTCGGCTTCTTGTTTCGTGAGATGGGCGGTGTGGCCTTCTTGCCAGAGGAACTCGCGTGTGCGAAGGAAGGGTTGCGGGTTCTTGAACTCCCAGCGGACGACCGAGTTCCATTGGTTCAGTTTGAGCGGGAGATCGCGATGGGAACGGATCCATTTGGCGTAGTAGGGGTACATGGCAGTTTCGGAGGTGGGACGGATTGCAATAGGCTCTTCGAGGTCGGATTGACCACTGAGGTGAAGATAAGATTAGATGAAGGGGGCGATAAGGTAAGGACGTACGCTCGAGTCACCCAGGCGACTTCGGGAGAGAAACCTTCGATGTGGTCCTTTTCACGCTCGAGGACGCTTTGGGAGACGAACATGGGGAAGTAGGCGTTTTGGACACCGAGTTCTTTGATCTGAGCGTTGAACCATTCTGTGGGTGGTGAGTATGAAGATGAGCGTCGAGAGGAGGGGGACATACCTTGGATTGTTTCCCAGATGCTGAAGGACCAGGGCTTGAGGATATAACAACCAGAGACGCTGTAGTAATCAAGCATGTCTGCCTTGATCAAAACCTACGCGCCCGCCCGATCAGCGATCGATCACAACGAAAAATCTGTAGAGAACCTACGTTGGTGTACCAGGAAGCAAAATCGACCTCTTTCTTGACGCCGATAGCGATTTGGGCAGCACCCTCGATCTTGGCGTCTTCCTTTTCTTTGGTGGCAGGTTTGGAGGTTTGGACGGCGGCACCAGGAGCGTTGGCAACGGCAGCATTGGCAGCAGCGAGGTTGGCGAAATCGAGTTCGTTGAGCTTGGAATTTTCAGTCTCGAGAGACTTGAGATAGCGGAGGATGTCAGAACCAGAGAGGAAGAGGGTGGATGTAGATGAGTTGGCGTGGACGGCGAATGGAGCAGGGGTAGAGGAGATGGTGGAATCGACGACGGTGGTGACGCGTGAAAAATTGTCGGCGGTCAGTGCGAGAGGAGAGACTGGGCAGGTGTGTTAGCGATGTACTGGGTTATGGTTTGTGTGTACGCACGAGAGTTTTTGTCGAGTCCGAAAAACTCAGTGAGGAGGTCCTCCGAGCCGAGTCGGAGCTCCTTGAGGTTGAGAGCCTTACCGATAGCCGAGGAGCTGGTTTCTGTTTCGTCGCGAGCGACGACGACGACAGGAACTGGGGTGGCGGTCTTTGCGGTCTTGGGCTTGTAGACAAGGGTCTTGATGAGTTGAAAGTCCTTGGGAGAGGCAGCATTGGCGGCGAGGGCGTCCTTCCATGCCTGAGGAGAGTTTGCATGCTGGTGGTCGAGGGAGGCGATGGGGGCGATGTTGAGCTGGCCGAGGGCGGTGTGTATGGAGGCCATTCTGGATGAGGGGGAGATGCGAGGGAGAGGGCGGGCGATTATCGATAGATTTAAGCGTAGCATCTAAAATATTCATAAATTATTGGTATGACTCCAACCCACGGAAACTACCCAGCTTACTACAAAAAACGTTCAGACCTCCGCCTCAATCGCTTCCCACACTCCGTCCTCAGGGGCAGCATAGTCCTCGACGTCGGCGCAAACGATGGTCACGTAACCACCGCCATTGCCCAGAACTTTGCCCCCCGCACCATCACAGGTGTCGACATTGACAACTCCCTCGTCGACGCCGCATGGCGCCACCGTCTCACCGCCTGGTCTCTCGCATCACCCTCCCAGGTCCCCAACTACTTCCCTGCATCCCTTCCGCATGAGCTCGGGCCTCTTCCCATCCCGCCCGCCGACGCGCCAGGTCACGACAAACACGTCTTTCCCCACAACCTCACCTTCCGCTGTGCAGACTGGACAAAAGACGACATCCCGGAGGACAAGACCGGCTACGACGTCGTACTCGCGTACGTTGCCTCCTGACGCGTTCCGAGACGCGACTGACACGCGCGGCAGGTTGTCTATCACCAAGTGGATCCACCTCAACCAGGGCGACGACGGCCTCGTCGCATTCTTTCGCAAGATTCATAGAGTGCTCCATGATGGAGGTCATCTGATACTTGAGCCGCAAGCTTGGGAGTCGTATGCCAAAGCGAAACGTATGTCCGAGGTGCGCTGTTGTTCTCTTGCTCCCAACGCCATTGCTAACCTTGTCTGCGTCAGCACCTCAAAGCAACCTATCAAAGTCTGAAGCTCCGCCCCTCTGACTTTCCAACTGTCTTGCAGGACATTGGCTTCGACTTTGTTCAGCATCTTGGTGAGACAGGTGAAGGTGGTGCGTTCTATCCTTCGGCTCCTGGTCCTTTTAGTCGTTGACGCCGTGGATAGGCTTTCGGCGCCCTATCGACCTCTACGTCAAACGTCCTTCTACCACCTCTTCTAATGACGCCTAACGACATCGCCTGTACATTATAGTGATTTCCGGATAATCTCAATACAGCCAACGTTCGACAGTTCAAAACAAGGAACCTGACGAGTCAATGACGTCAATCTACCGCCGTCCGCCTCCTTGTCTAGCATATAGTCCATCATACAAGCCATGCCATTTCCGCTTACACGCAATGACTGTCAGTTTTCAAGAAACAGGGTGAACGCGAGCCTGGATGTTTCCTTTAGACTTCGCTATCCGGAGAATAGCGACAACCTTTGGTACTTTTAATGTGGTCTGACAGTCCCTGACGGCGGCTTGGATCGTGAAATTCTTGAGAACGTCGCCGGCATCGTTTACAGCAGAAACTGGGAACATATTTGGAAGGCAGCGGACTCAAACCCTTGAATGCTGACAATTCCCTGCCATGCCTAACCTCGATTCATTCACGGAATCGTTCCCGACTTGCTAAAGACATGAAACATGTCCTCACAACAGAAACTGCTGACAGGCTGTGAACTTGATATGAAAGAAACATGAAATCCGTAACTGCACATGATGTCAATGACTGCTATGTACTACAAGGGACTGCACGAAGTCCATTCCAAACTGCAATCAATAAATTACCCGTTCAAACCCAAAAATGCTGCTCGACCGTCTCCGAAAAGAACCGTAAAGTTAAACCCGCTCATACATGCAAATATACGCCCGCGCATTCAATACTTCTTCAAGTGACACCAGCCGAACGTTGGTATCTGAGATGTATGCCCACTGTCTCTTGGCCGATCTCTGTCCGCCCGTACGTGTCCCGGTGTAACTCGACTCGCTATGACCCTCATCCGACTTCTCCCTGTCTCCCGTATACATTGAACCTGACTGACCGCTCACCTGCTCCCGGAGTTTCTCCTCCTTCCGCTTCCTCGCCTCAAGCAATGGCGGTTCGTTTGGCAACGCAACGTACGCAACATAATGACCACCCAGCTAATATTCAAAATCAACACCATTGCCGCCACATACAACAAAGATAAACTCACCATATTCCCGATATGCACCACAACGGCATAAAGCCTATACATGCACCTCCCATCCTCATCCCTCCCATCCTTCTCCTTCTCCTTCTCTTCATCCCTCCCCTTCTCCTTCCCCTCCTCCCTTCCGTTCCTCCTTGCCTTCTTACTCGACTTTGACTTTGACTTTTTGACCCCAATATCTTCCCTCCTCGGTGCCAAAAACGGACTTAGATCCAACCACTCCGGGAATGATACAAACTCCTCCAGCTTCTTGAACCCTCCACCTATTCCTCCAAACCCGCCGAATCCGCCTCCGAACCCACCGCTACCATACGACCCACCGAACCCTCCCCGTCCACCACCATATCCAAAACCGGTCCCACTACCGCTCTGACCAGCCGAGAACCCCGCAGCGATCCTCTCTGCAAATGATGCCAATCCGGAGGACGGCGACGAATGCATTTGTTTGAACCTCTTCAAGTGAATCACGAGCACAGGCGGTGGGACCGATACGAGGTATCGTTTGTATGCTGGCCGGAGGATCGTTTCTTTCTTCTTTTTCTGTTTTGGCTTCGTCGCTGTTGCAGCTGGGGGCGTTGATGTCGTAGCTGGTAGTTGTGGCTGCGATGATGGTGGCGGAGGCGCAAACGCCTGAATGGATGCCAACGTCGAGGTGATACCTTCGAGCCCAGGAGGTACAGCAGGTCCACTAACACCTTCCAACCCGACATCTGATACACTGCCTTCACCGCTCACGCTCGTACTCGGACTTCCGCTTCCATTCTCGTCCTCGCTCCCCGTCCCACTCGGACTCCCACTCCTGCTAACGCTCGCACTCGTAGCCCCACTCACACTCTCGCCTTCACTATTCCCCTCCCCATCTGTACTTCCCGTCCCTCTCCTCCTCGGTCCCGGCTTCCGGACAGGAACGACCAACGAGCTGCTAAAAATCATCCCCCGTCTCTTCTTTGCCTCTTCATCCGTCCCTTCCTCACCATACCCGGGCCATATTATACTCGACCTCGACGAGGACCCCGATACGAGGGTTTCCTCACCGTTACTAGACTGATGGTCGTACCCATCGATAAACACATCTTCCACACCTGCCCCTGCTATGATCCCATCCATGTTCGGCTCCGACTCGAAGGACTCGGAATCCACAACTGGCGCAGGCGTTGTTGATATCTGAGGGATCGGGAGACCCCCAGGTGTATTCAGCTTTCTCTCCGTTATTATGGGATCCTTTTCTGTCCTCTCCTCTGCGCGGCACGAGTACAGCTTTTGGGGAGACGTATATGAAGGCTGAGATATACGATAACTGTGCGATTCAATCTGCTGGAGTAATGAAGGTGGAGGAGGGAGAGCCTTCGGCGCGATCACTGTCGACTCGCCCCAAGTCTCAACTTCGTCAGCCGACCTTGGACGGTGTGGGAGGCGGGGGGTAGTGATGGTAAGAGTATCAGATGTTGCGACCGAGGGCGTGAGTGTTGGTGTCGACAGCGTAGCTGTGATTGTCCTTGTTGGTTTTCCTCCTAGTTCTTCTGGTATACGATCACTTTCGGTCGACGCCAAAGCTGAAGATGATGTCGATATCGATGACTCGGAGTCGAAGGACGTCAACGGAGGTGCCAACAACCCCTCGTTCTCCTTATCCCCACCGTCTTTTCCTTCTCTTCCTTCATCCCCGTCCTCCTCATCACTATCCTCTTCCATACCCTTCCCTCCCTTCACAAGCCCATTCTGGATCTTCCAACACCGCCTACAACCAACCATATTCTCACCATCCAACACCTCTACAGCCGTAAACATCCTTAAACACTCCTCGAGGCCGCTAAACTGACTGACAGCAGCCAGCGGAAGCCACGTTCCTACTCCTCCTCCTGTCCCACTTCCAGAACTACGGTCACCATGATCCTCAGATAAGATCGAATGGAGGGGATGTAGATGCGAACGGCTGTAGTTGTTGCTCCCCGGGAGGTGCAAATGCGCAGAGGTCTGTTTAAGCCTCGCTAGCGGATTCCCTCCACCACCACTCTTTTCTCCATCGCTACCCCCGCCACCACTTCCACCTCCACCCCTCTGACTAGAACGCCCCGGTCCAGGCGCGACATCCGCCAAAATCCTCCTCAAGTACTCCTGCTCCTCCTTGCTCTGTTTCGGCGGTTTCGGGCTCTTTGACCGCCGTACACTCCCCACTCTCACATTTAGACTTTGTACTTGCGCTTGCACGTGCGTACTGACGGTCTGCATATGCGTTTGGATTGTATGCAGTTGTGTGCTGAGTCTGGGTAGAGTGTATGATTGACTAGAGAAAGCACGGACGGGTGTCGGTGTTGCGATGGGCGGTTGGGGTTTGGGGGTGTCGGGATCGTGTGGTGGACCCGTGGGTGGATTGGACGTTGATGAAGCAGGGAGGGTGTTTGGCGAGGGTGCGGAGATACCGACATTGGTACTAGGTGGGGATGGTGAAGCGCGGAGTGGGCCCACTCCGAGGATTGGGAGGGAATCAGGGGTAGGGACATGTGCGGAAGTTGAAGTCGTGGTATCGGCAGTGGTTGCGGAGCCAGAGGCGGAGATGGGAGCAGGGGGCTTGCTGCTACGACCATCCACTGGCCGACTTCCTTTCTCCTTCTCCTCTCTCTCCTTCTCCCTCTCTTTCTCCTTGCCCTTCCCTTTCTCCTTCTCTCCGTCCTTCCCCTTCTCTTTCTCCCTGTCTTTCTCCCTGTCTTTCTCCTTGTCCTTATCCCGTCGACCAATTCCGACAGTCAGGCTAATTCTCCGGCCAATCTTGGCCCAACCGTCCTCGAGGTTTTGCTTCTTCTTCTCCTTAGATTTGTCATGATGTTTATCATCTGCAGCGAATTCAACGTGTCTCTCCTCGGAAGAGCGTGAACCTGAATGGGGCAGCACAACTCCGTTGATGATCACATTGGACCCATCGCTCTCCATTTCTTTCATTTCTGCTGCGTCCGCATGGGCCTCATGAGCAGAGTCAGAGCCATCGGAACCACCACCGCCCTCGGAACTAGCGTCATTGCCATTCGCAGCTCCAGGAACGATATCAGCAGCTGAAGCGGGGGGTTCAGGATGAGAACCAGAAGTCAAAGCAGAGTCTGTACTGGGAGACGGAGCTACCGAGTCTGACTGTAAGTGCTCCATGCTCCGTCTTCGAGCAACAACATGCGGCAACGGTTTCTCCAAGATCTGGGGATCCTCTCTCTCCCTCGGAGACGGTGGAACGGATGACGATCGTTGAATTTGTAGTGGAACCTCCATCCGCCCAACTTCGTCTTTACTCTCACTCTTCTTCCCGTTTCCGGTTCCTTGGACGTTTGTGTTGGTAGCGTTAGTAGTAGCGGCAACTAGCGAAGTGCTGGGAAATGCTGCCAAACGTTTGGCGAGCTTCTTGAATCGATCGCGTTTGCGCGAATGCACGGAAGTGTAGTCTTCTGGTTTGAGAGAGAGAGAAATATCGTTGAAGTCTTCGTAGGTTTGGGAGATGTGTTTGCATTTTTGGCAGACGAGGATGCTGGTGAGTTTGCCCCCGAATATCATGTCAGAGAAGGATATTAGGGTGTCGGATTCTGCAAGTGGTTGCGGTTGTGATGATGATGATGGTTGGGATTGGTCGGGATTTGGACGAGAAGTGGTCTGTGCTGCGGAGGAAGAGGGCGGCTGAGACGACCGCCGGCGTTTCTTGGGCGGTTTCGGAGGTGGAGGTTGGCGTTTTTTGATGATCTATGCTAGCAGCGTTAGTTGGGGTTGATTCTCCTGGGAAGGACTTACATCCTGCTCCTCCATCCTCATAGCATCAAGTAGAATGCGGAGAAATTCATGGGCGTCTTGCTGCGCAAAATCGAGGTACTGGTCGTACTTCTGGCCTACAGCGTCCAACAAGCCTCTACGAACATCCAGATGATAATCAACTTGGGCCCAAGGTGGAAGAGCAACGACAACTCACTTGGGGCTCAGATTCTCCCGTTTCCGCTGGGATTGGATGCTCCATGCATGATACACGATGTCGATGAACCTATCGCCAATGGGCATGTCCACCCAAGGTTGCTCGTAGACTCCGCCACGACCATGGCCATTCGTGAGTTGAGGAGAGCGCCGGGAAAGAAGGGGGGTATTTGAGTGTTTTTGTACGTCCTCTGGAACGTCGTTGAATTGGACGAGGTCTGCGAGTAGTCGGGTTGCTATAAGCTTCAGCGCACAAGCGTAGAATGAAAGACAATCAAATATGCAGTCAGCCGGCTTCACACGTAAGGGTCCAGAAGCAGAAGACCTACGCCCTGCAACACCGAGTTCATGAAGCAAGTGTTCCCGTGGTTCACGAGGCCGGGCGGGAGGTAGGCTTCCTCCGCACGTTTACGCGCCAGGTACAAGTCTTGAGGCGACGGTACTTTATGTTTGGGCATTTTGTGCTAAGGGCAAGAAGGGCGTGAATGACGGGTCGGGGCAGGGGAAAATCATAAGCATGGGTCCAGGTGTACGCGAGATTTGATTGATTTGTAGGATGACTGCGAATTAATTAGCCCACTTTCTCACGGAGGTCATTCCTGGCTATCTTATCCGCAGCCCCTTTTCTTACGAGAGCCCACGTCTGCGGCTGCTCGCTGCTGCAAGCGCAGTTGTCCGCGTGAACTTTTGACTCATTATGAAGACTCGAATGCTCATTGACAACGGCACAGAGCAAGCATCCCCGTTCTAGTGCTATCCCCATCTTCGCCTCTGGGGTGGCAGTGTGTTTCCAGCGCAATAACGAGCAGTACTTAAATAGCATGTTTTCCGGAGGCACCGGGCCGTCTGCTTGGGACTGCCACAATCGCTAATGGATAATTTGTCTAGGGTTGGCATTTGGAGGTGTCTCTCGATCCCTCCCGACTCCCAAGGCACTCATTTCGGTGTGTTTGTGGTGCTCGTGCAAATCTCAGAAAATGGCAGTTCTGTCACAGGTGAACAGAGTGGATCAATAATATGAGCATGGGAGTCGCAGAAGATTGCTCATGTAGAGTCCTTGCCCTGTGCAAACGCCCTTTTAAGTCACGACGCCTCAACATTTCAATGCACACTGCGATACATACAATCCTCCCTAGTCTCTGTTGAGGCGTACGAATGTTAATTCCCAGGTGTATAAGTTTCAGTAAGCAAATAATGCTTAAACATCATCGGACAAAATGAGGTAGCTCCTTATTCAGGACAAATATCAGCATTAACGCCCCTTATCATTCTCGAGAACAAATAGTGGCTCGCCTCTGCATCAATTTCTGCCCGCCACACACTCTTTTGCTGACCAAATACAGCCTCTGTTATGAGCTTGTGGCGGTACTTTCTGCTTGCAAGGACCGCGGCCTTGAAAAACTCAGCAACGGTCACACCACGGCGCTCTCCCAAGCGGCTTTAACCCGAAGAGCACTATCTACGTTGATCTATTTTCCTTCGTGGAATACACACAAGTGGCGGGCATGGTTGCGCATAGAGATTCTGGGTGTTGTTTGTTCCGACCTGTTTTAATGATGCGGTCAGTGCTGGCTAACGACCCTGATCGTGCAACTACTCATCTCTCGAGCGTTATCAATAACGCAAGGGACCTCGAAAGGCAACTGGTCCTGCATCTCAGCTAACGCTGCTTGCAATGTCGCGGTTCTAGGGGCCCAGGTGCGTGCGTACACTATCTCACTTGATGAGCAACGATCTGTCACGATGTGCGGGCACCACGTACCATAGGCCCATCGTTGATGGGAGGGGCTCTGATTGTCGGAAGTTGGGAGCTTGCCATGATAACGATAAGAAGGGATGAAGGTTTGAAGACGCGACATTTTAACTGGTCTGATATTGTCCTCAAGAAGTCAGACAAGCTATCGTTGATCACCTTACGAAAGTTATACGGACACTGCAATGTCCTTCAACCGTTCCAAAACTCAGCAAGAATGTTCCATCAGTTATACTTGATATCGCCAAGCGTTGGAATTACCAAAGGGGCATCTCGCGTTGTGGCAGGCCAGGAAGACGACGTTATCATCCATTCTCTAGAAACGTCAGTGACTTCCTGAGAGACTGTCAGGAGACGTTGAGGACATATCAAGTTGCTGGCGCCGGCGCTACCACATGGTTTGGACCCTACGAGTGTGATCTGTGGTGGTTCCTGAGTTCAGTATAACTGTGTAAACCAAAAAATGAATTAACGCACGGAGAATGAAAGTTCATGAAAAGGTTGTAAGGTTGAGAGAGAGAACACATCTTTTTCGGCCATGATAATATCATCCAGTATCACGAGGTCGCAGAAACAACATGGTTCCTTAATTGTCCCACTTGATGTTATAGATATATACGGGCTTTTCATGCTGCAAGTCTAGCGATTTACGCGGGAATCCGGCAATGTTCTGCGTAATGGTTGCGCTGTTGGGGTGTGACAGTTGTCACCGGTGCCTCATTGAATTTCTGTCAGTCTCGCTGGGTGGACGGGAGGGAACCAGTTCCACACAATAACCCTCAGAATGGGGGTGTGGCACTGGTGGTGGTCCAGAGAATAGGGAGCGTGGAGGTCAGGACGGAGGCATTGGTGAGCGCATCCATAGAATGTTGAGGTTGTCGGAAGACACTCAGCAAGGGCTTCCCAGTGGTTCTGTAATCAAGTACAAGAGCGACAGGATGGTTTGGTGAGATGCGAATCAGCGTCGACCACGGGAGCGAATGTGGCAGAGGGACTGCAGGAAACGAATAATTGAAGTGGGAATATCGCCGGAATCACGCCACGACGACTTTAGGCCATCACACAAGATTACACACTGTCGTTGTTGAGAAACAGCCCAGCCAACATCCCAGCCCGACTAAAACGTCCTGAAAGACCCTCCCAAACGCGCCATATTGGAAACGATCGAGAAACGCGGCTGGGAATTCGTCTTGTAGCAAAGGAAGTGCGAGGTCTGAATTCGAAGGATCCCGACCTCTGGCAAGGATAGCATGGACGCATATGAGGGAGGCTATGAAGAGACCGGGACTGAAATGATGTGACAAATATGGCATAGCTATGAAGCTTATGAAGAATGGCGGTGCTGATACGAATATGACTAGAGGCCAAGTAGGATGTTCGAACATGTGTGTGTTGCGGTGTGCAGGGGTAATGTTTTGGACAATTGGATCGGCGTGTGCTGGAAGTACGAGGGACCAGGAGTCGAAGGATAGAGTGACGGTGCAGGTGTGAAGGAGAAGGACAACAGATGATGATATCTAGGCGCCGAGGTATTATTAGCTGACATGGGACTTGCAAGCTTGACACCAAGCGCTACTCAATGCCTCGAGGCAAACACATGACAGTTATATTAACCCTGCCCAATCCTACCCCCTCTCACGTCTGTCCTGCTCGTCATTGACCCCCATCGATCCTACACTCTTCCCGGCCTTATTGATCTACAATGTCTTTTCTTAAGGGGCGCTTCAAAGGAAAAAAGCCAGATACGGCGGCCGAATCCACGGGTAGTCCGGAGCATCACACGGATAATCCAGGGCGTCACAGCATCTCCGCACTCGTTGCGAGCACCTTGGCTCTTGCAGCTCCTGCAGCTCCTGATGTCCTCTCAAGAGTCGCAACACCTTCCCCTGTTCCCGGGGCTTCTCACGGTCTCCCAAGGCCTCAAAACCCGTCTTCCCCTGCACCTGCGACCCCTAAGGTTCTGCCAAGAGCCGAAACCACAGCATCTCCTGCCGGTGACATATATCAAAAAATCGTCCCGGTTCCGCCCAAGCAGCAAGACAAGCCAACGGCACTCGACAAGGCGAAAGAGATTGGCACCACTGCCCTTCATGGATTGCTGGTCGTAGTTAAAGGACTCGAGAAATGTTCCCATGCCTTCCCACCGCTGAAAACTGCTGCCGCAGCGTTCTTGACACTTTATGAAATCTTCGATGTGCGTAAGCCACTTCTATCATATTCACATTATTGAGCTGCGATCGGCAGGGCGTATCCACGAACACGGAGGAGCTACGACGACTCGCGGCGCGCTTGGAAGCTATCCTATCGCTCGTAGAAGGGTACAAGAAAGAAGAAGAACTGAAAGCATTTGGAGAGAGAGTTGAAAGTTTCTCCACGTGTGTATCGGCCTGGCGTCTTGCATTCATATCTAATTTCTCTTTGATGATTTTACAGAGCTATCCAAGGCCTGGTTGAAGCCGTCCAGGATTTGCGAGGTCAACCATTGGCAACCCGCATTGCTGATGTCTCGAATGACTCCGCGAGGATCCAAAAATTGTTGAAGGACCTCAATAGCGTTTGCGATCTGCTCCAGGTAGGTATCCAACTGCAGATCGTGTCCGTCTATGTGTGATGCTCATTTGCGTTTCACAGATCGATATACAGTTCCACACCAATATAAGCGTACAGAATATGTTACAGGTAAGTGATTTGCCTCTGAGAAAGCGCATCCGGGCTCATAATTCCATCAATAGTTCCTGAATTCCGGTAAGCTGCTCCCTTAGTGAAAATGTCAACTTGGGATTCTCATATCATCACAGGCTTGATTGACAAACTTTGTCCCGAGAGCGCTTCATATAAAACTCGGCACTCCGCCTATGGTGATACCACAGGATGCATGCCTGGTACACGCGTCAATGTCCTCGAAACGTTGGAAGCCCAGGCTTCTAACGAGCAGGGTGCCAGGGTGCATTGGCTTGCCGGAATGGCAGGCATTGGGAAGTCGACGATCGCGCATTCGCTGTGCGAGCGCTTGGAGCGACGGCAGATGCTTGGAGCGAGTTTCTTTTGCTCTCGAGCCTCAGAGAAGGCAAATAACGCGCACGTCATCATTCCGGGTGTAGCATATGACCTTGCTAAGGGTTCACCTACTGTCGAGGCAGAGCTCGTGAAAGTCCTCAAGAAGGACTCGAAATTGGTGGCATTGAATGACATGGAAGAGCAGTTCAAAAAACTCATTGTTGAACCATTGCGGAACGCTGTCGATGGCCGGGTTGGGGCTTACAAGGTTGTTGTTATCGATGGTCTCGACGAATGTACAGACCTCAAACTCGTCTACCGCCTCATCCGGGCTATTCTCAAATCCGCTTCGAGCCTTCCCCTCAAGTTCTTCCTCGTCAGCAGAGCCGATCATTCCATTACTGCCGCCTTCAATTCCTTGCAGGGTTCCCATAATACTTTCTTTCTTCACGAAGTCGAGGAATACGTTGTGGAGAGAGACATCCGAACGTATATGAAGGAATCACTGGCTGAGATCAAGAGGGATTATAATCCTAACCAGGAGGATGGGTGGCCCCCAGACAACGAACTGTCTCAGATCGTCAAGGACGCTGGGAAACTTTTCGTCTATGCATCTACGGCCCGGCGCTATATTGAAGATGGCGGTCCAAATTACGAGGAGCGCCTCACGTGGTTGGCGGGACGCACAAGGACCCTGCAACAGACTTCGGCTATTGATGGGCTCTACCGAGGTATTCTTGTCCAAGCGCGTGATCGTCGGGAAAAGGAAGAATTGTCACGCCTGGAGATCCTCGTCTCATTCATCGTCTTCCTCCGACAACCGTTATCATCCAATGCTCTTTCCTCACTGTCCAAGATATCAGAGCCAAGGAAGTACTTATCGCTACTCAATTCCGTCATTCACATCCCTACGGAAGAAAATGCCCCAGTCTCCGTATTTCATGCATCCTTCCCAGAATTCCTCATGGACCCTGAACGCTGTCCGCCGGAAGTTTTCACTCCTTTTCCTCCCGCCAACGGCCATGCAGAACTTGCACTCAAATGCCTGGAGCTCATGAACGGATTACTCAAATATAACATCTGCAAGGTGCCCGAAGAATTGACTGTCTCGCGTATAGACAGAACCAACCCGCGCGACGGTGCCAGCAAAATCTCAGCAGCACTCAAATACGCGTGCATTTACTGGGCCACCCATTTAAGTGAGGTCCGGGACTCAAGCATGCCAACCGTCACATCCGTTATCGATGCTCTGCGCGAGTTCCTGAAAACCCACCTCCTGCATTGGATGGAATGCCTGAGTATTGTTGGTGAACTGAAGACAGGACTTAAGTCACTTGTCAGTGCAGACGCCGCTCTCTCCGTAAGTCTTAATCAAGAGAAAGCAAAATTCATGTGTTGATGTCATGGCAGCAAATCCAGATCACGGGTGCTGGGGATCTGCGACCACTCGTTGGTGATGCCCGTCGGTTTTTGCAGCTGAGCTTCGAGCGCATTCAGAGGCATTGTTTCGAGGTTTACCAGTTGGCATTTGCATTGATTCCCAGGAAGTCTTTGATGCGTCAAGTTTATGGTGCACAGATGAGGCTACAACATATCATAATGGGTCTACCTGACTCATGGGGACCAATGGAACACTGCATGGATGGAGGAGGTTCAAGGATCAGATCAGTCGCTTTCTCGCCCGACGGCGCGCGAGTTGCCTCGGGATCACAGGATGGGACGGTGAGGATCTGGAATGCGGGGAC